>JAUJPP010000004.1:1072493-1090517 GCA_030562195.1 Nipponacmea schrenckii | reverse complement strand
GTATATATACAACATTTATATTTATAATGTAGAAATTGCTATATGTATGTATTATGTAATCTCATGTTACCCACGCTGTGGGTCTGAGTTCTGTTCTGTTCTGTATAACCCATCCACCAGATGATAAAGTTCAGCCTTTTGAAGACATGTGATACAAACACCATATTATAATGTTATTAAATATTTTTAAACATGGTTCATATTTATAATAACTTATTATGTTGAATAAACGATACTAATTTATCACTTACTTTTCTTCTTTACAGTTCCCTATAACTCTATAACAGCATTAGACTACTCTTTTTAACGATTGTTGTCGGATCTTTAACGTACGCAGCCTTAAGTACACGGGGGTTCAGATTATTGTCAGAACGACTCGACGCCTTTACCATGTCAGCTCCTCCGACTTGCATAACTGATAACTTAAAACCGAGTTAATATCTAAAAGTGCATCTTGCCGGGATTGAACCCTGGACCCTCAGGTTAGCAGCCTCAGTTTATTGTCCCACCCGAACGACTCGAAGCCTTTTCCGTGTCAGCCACTCAAACTTGTATCACTGAGAACGAAAAACCGCGTTTATATCTAACAGTGCATCTTGACCTTTGCCAGGATTGAACCCTGGATCCTCAGGTTAGCGAGAAAGCATCTTACCTACTAAGCCACCGTGGCTCCCTAGAAACTGTAAACTGATGAGATGTATATTGTGCAATGTTAATCTAAGTATATTTTTCTTGACAACACATCAACTGAACAAATTTTAATCGGGTCAAATACAGATGCATTTCCAGAATTAAAGTTAGGGCAGACTGTGTTTAATCAAGTAATAGATAAATAAGTTGAAACTGTAGAATAATTAATAGATATGGATTATAGATATTGGATAGATATTTAAGATTTAATTTGCCGTCACCCTTCTCCGTCCGTCCGTCCGTCACAATTGCTCGTAAAGACCCTAGAAGGCACAATTGTTGACGAATTTTGTTGGAACTTGGTGTGAGTGTTCGTAATCACCCAAGGATGAATTCTATATATGAAAATATTGTAGTCTAACAATAATCGTCAGTTATTCAGCCTAATTTACATTCCGTAAAACATGGAGCTGGCGAATCAAAGTTTTAATTGAGTAAAAAACAGAAAATGGTGTGATGTATTGGTATCTAATCTTTTATCGAACTTGAACCTTGATTTCTTACCAAACAAACCATGTGACGAGATATTATATATAGCACAAGGTTACAAGATAATAATTATGGGATAAACAACACACTTCTTTAATAACAAATTACATAACTTTTCAACATGTATCGTTTACGGTGGTCCATATACGACATTCCTCTTTTTTTTAAGTTTTCAGTTAAAAAAAATTTCAGAAGGCTGGGTGAAAACCTTTTTTTCAATCCTCAAATTTGACAATTGATTTCAGAAGAATAAAAGAATTCTAAAATTCAGATCGGCCACTTATGTGACTTAGGCCTACACATATCTCTTATATAAATATTCTTTGATTTGATGTAGATTTTCCGTAAAGAAATGGTATTCCAGGAAGAGTGTCATTCAGACTACTCAAAGCTACTTGTATGGCCTCGATGTTTACATTCTCCGTTCCTCTGTCCGCTCGAATAGTGCACGGTATCCCACCAATGCTTCTTACAGTCTCAGCAAACATTGAGCAAACAACAAATGGCTTTTTGTTGCTTGACGTGGCTTCGAGCCAGAGCAATCTCCTCGAAAGGCCATCAATGCAACAATGGACACACAACCCAAAAGGTTTCAGTTTGTCCCACCCGTCTATGTGCCATAATTGGTTTGGACCACGGACATTGTATAGACGCCTATTCAGTTTTCTCTGTTGTCTAAATTTAACGGCCACTTGGTCAAGTTCTTTTAAGAGGATACGAACGGACTCCCTGAATGTGTCTATATGTGTTCACAATTAATTACATTAATTACATCATTTACTTCAGATTTTTCTTTTCGCCTATTAAGGCCTTAAGTGTGCAAAATTCTCTGAAATTGCCTGTAACTGATTTTTCTCCCATGATTATAGTAAAGGAAAGCTATAATTTCACTATAAAAAATCCCAAGTTGAAGTATTTTTTAATGATATCGACATCGCTGTCTAAAACATCGTTCAAATCCTGAAATATTAAACACTTGATGTCATGTGTGAATACAAAAATACATTAAAAATCCACAATCAGATCAAATAATGAGCAACAAATCATTGTTATTATCTGGCCGTGCACGACCTCAAATGGGCGTTGGAATGAATTTTGTAATGGGGGAGGGTGCAGAAGAGTAGGAGGCTAGCAGAAATTGCCTCAAACTTAATCTGGAGGGGGTTTATCAATCATCCTCATTTACGGGAGCTGAGGATTTAGGGCCCACCCAAGAGAAATTTTGAAAATATGAATAACCTGTAATCTGGGAAGATTAATCATACCATTTAGCCCCTAAAGTTAACTTAATTTTTATTCATTTTTCAGAAAAAATGGGGAGGGGGGGTGATAAAAAACTTAGCTCAAGAAGTTTGGAAGTGTAAGTGATGGGGACATACAAAATTATTACGGTACTAGATCTATACTCCTCATATGTTAGACTTTCTCTGATTGTTCAAAATAGGGATGGGGGTGGCTTTTAAACATCCCTAGAAGTAGACCTACAGGGTGGTACCAAAGTCTATCAAAAACACAAAATTATGCCTGCTAGGTCTCCAATAAAGGAAGAGTATTCAAATTAAAGATAATTACTCACAGTTCTCTCAGTAACATTCATTCATTTACAAGTTTTATGATAAACAGAAAACCACGTGTTCAATGAATTTTTTTTAATTAAACTATTACAATTAATTTTTCCAAAAAAAAAGGAAAGAAAAAAACCTAAAATAAAAACTAAAAGCTTAATGATTTTCTCCCTGGGTGAAAATCTGTTAAACTAAAAACTAAAAAAAAAAGAATGTCGTATATTGGACACCGTAATCGTCATCAGATGAAAATTATTTTTATTTAATTTATCAAATCTGATAACAGCTCTCTATCACATGTATTCGGTCCATGTCTGAATAAACATAATAAAAATATAAGCTCCACCCCTTTACTCGCTACTGGTATCAAGAGAGCCCAAATCGACACATCATTAAATGATAACGTTGTTTTCCAAATACGGACAAATGTGCACTCGTCCTTCAATAATTGAACTTTCAACTTTCAGACAGTAAATAGGGTGACTGTTCTCTATTTGTAATATCAGTTTATTAGCGCTGTGGTAAAAGTTGAAATCAAGCAAGCGTGCTAGTCAAGGCAAATCAATCGAATTGTCACGGATATCGGATATTGTATGTTGGCATACAAGGGAAATAAATTGTGGATGACCTCACAAAACAAGGACTAGGGCTACTACAGGCAGGCTAAAGCACAGCCAAAACCATCAATCTCAGCTTCAAGAAGATACTGATTCTATTATGAACTGGTGTACATCTAATTTGATGAAAGTAAATATTTGGAAAACAAAATGTATGTTAATAAACTTATCAAAACCGTTAATAACAACTTATCAAAACCGTCAGCTACTACCCGTCAACAAATTAGACATAATGATAAATAATGAAAAGATAGAAAATGTCTCTAATTTCAAATTGCTAGGAGTTGTTGTAAATCAAGATATGAACTGGAAATTCCATATCAAACATATTTCTAGAATTTTAAGTACAAAATTGTTTCAACTTCGTAAAATTCAAAAACTCTTTCCAGAAAATCTTCGAGCCTTGTATTTCAAAGGACATATTCAACCTTATTTAGATTATTGTTCACCAATTTGGGATAGTTCTAGTGTGAAATCAAAAACATTAAAACGTCAAGAAAAACGCGCTCATAAATTAATACTAAATACTAATAACTATATCTCTAACAATTATAAAAATCAGCTTAGATCCATGAATATTATTGACTATACTATACGCCATAAGTTTAATTCTGTTGTATTTATATTTAAGATACGTAATAATTTATGTCCGAGATACCTTTCTAATATGTTTTTATCCTACAAAACATCTTATTCGTCCATTAATAAAAAGTTAACGTTTACTAAACCTAGAATAGACCTTTATAAACACAGTTTAAAATATAAAGGTGTAAAATTGTGGAATAATCTATCAGTTAAAATAAGAGAAGCCAAATCACTCCATTCTTTTAAGAAATTGTCTAAACTCCATTTTTATGGAGATTTAAAATGAGCATAATCATTTTCATTTTAACTGTGTACTTTATTATACAATTCTCCCACTCCATTTCTACAGTAATTTTAGGCTGATTATAGCTGTACGTATGTTTTTTTTGGTTTTTGGGGTTTTTTTTCGCCTCGTATAAGTGTTATTTGTAGTTTTTGTATTTTTTACGGGCTCGATGTTAGAAAGGCTTAGTCCTAATTGATAACCCAATAAAGAAATTATTATTATTATTATTATCAAGATAGAATGTCAATATGGGTAATATTTTATTGACAAAGTAAGCTCGATTGATTTCTGGTCGCAAGAAATATGATCACATAACACCAGTATTAGTGGAATTGCATTGGTTACCGGTCAAATTTCGTTGCCAATATAAACTCGTCATGTATGTCTTAAAAATTCTCAATAACACAGCTCCAAAGTACTTACAAGATCTACTGACTGTTTACAAACCAACACGTTCACTACGATCCGATTCCGTTCCGTTTTCGGAGTTTATTATATATTATTTACATTAGCTATTGTTTTTCTCCTTTGGACTAATGTTAATACGTGTGGCGTTTATGAGACAATAACTGCCATCGCCTCATCACCAAAACATTGAGCGTAGTAATACACGGTAACCAATGTAAATAAACATGACCGTCGCGCTATTAACGTCGACCATCTTCACGCTTGAACGTAAAATTCCAATTTTAATGTTAAATTCTAATATGTAATAAAGTTTCCATTAGCCTAACCCAAAGCCAATCTAATACTCCAAGTCTCATACAAAAAAAAATGGCAAAATGCGATAGAACTCATTTGAATTAGGTCTGAGTGTACTGGCCATAGTCGTAGACCCATTTGACCTAGTTACTCGCTTCAGTTTAAGAGCCTAAAGGTGCATTTTATGGATTGTTTAATATTAAGTTTCAGAATTCTATACTTTTACTGAAAATTAACTGAATTGAGTGTAAACTGTGGTCACCTATCAACATATGGAGCGGGCCTTCTTCTAGATTGGTCTTTATAGTTTCTTTCATTTTCTCAACTTTCCTACTTGTTTACATGCGGTCAGGTCTAGCCGAATCACCTCTCCGTTGTTCAATTGTATCCGCGTTCATTAAATTTCATGATTTTGTTGCTTTTCATCGTTAAAGTCGGAATTCATACCAAAATGTTTTATATTTATTGATAAATGATTTATAAAGATTAAACATAAAATTGAGATAAACATTGTTTTTTCTTACATTTTGAGAGCTTTCCCCCGCGAACTATATTCTGACGAAAAGAATATATGGCTGTTCCATCAACAATATCAACTCCAGCGACAAAGGCGGGTAATATGAAATTTTCACTCAAAGAGTAGAATTTGTCGTGGTGACAGGTTTTGAAAATGTAAATATAAGCAATAAACGGTCACCCTATGGCGGTTATGGTCGTATATCAGGACAAAGGCTGGATGGAAAATTAATCATAAATGCGTTAACGCGCATTCATTCAATTTTCCATCCAACCTTGTCCTGATATACGACCATAACCGCCATAGGGTGACCGTTTATTGCTTAAATAGACGTTACACCAAACCAAGGCGATAATTGGGTCGATAATGAAAGCATGTGTATAATATATAACTAAAAGGTCGAGATGAACTCTCTTCAACCCGGTTTTCGCCAATCAGTGATGTACAACTGGAGTTCGCTGCTGAATTGGAACTACTGATATTGTTCTATACAAGGTAATAAAACCACTTACAATAAGTTCCTATATAGCAGATGTTACACCAAACCAAGACGATATTTGGGTCTATAATGAAAGCATTTGTATAATATATAACTAAAGGGTATAAAAGGTCGAGATGAGCTTGGACAATAATCCGAGACACCGTGTGCTACAATCTGTGCACGTTAAAGATGCCTCGACAGTTAGAAAATGCAAAAAGATTAGGCCAATGCCGCTGTCACTCACTGTACATGCACATTGCATGGCGTTGCCCGTCTTCGTTAGTCCCTTAGGTACAGAAAAACGTAAAACTCGATGCATTTCATTTGAATATATACAAGCTATTTTATGCAGAACTGAAAATGATTTCCAAGAAATGTGACGTAATTTTTCATGGAAACGTTAGATAATCTATTCAACGTTTTTATTGATAACAGCTGGAGAACATATTATAGAACTATTGATTGGTATTAATATTGAAGCATATAGAACAAGTTAATGTTGATTGTTGTTTACATGGTTACAAGCTATTTCTAAGAAATTTGTTTCAGTATATAAAGTGCCTTGTTGTATTAATATTTCTCACACTGCGCTAGGATCCTTATCAGTCTAGTTGGTGACCGTCAACAGATTATAACTTCTTCATCAAATATTTCCTGATAAACCATAGAATATATCACACCTACATCTCTAGTGTGTTTATATCTAAACAGTCTATATTCAACTAGGACATATCTAGTGTGTTTTATATCTAAACAGTCTATATTCAACAAGGATATATCTAGTGTGTTTATATCTAAACAGTCTATATTCAACTAGGACATATCTAGTGTGTTTTATATCTAAACAGTCTATATTCAACTAGGATATATCTAGTGTGTTTTATATCTAAACAGTCTATATTCAACTAGGATATATCTAGTGTGTTTTATATCTTAACAGTCTATATTCAACAAGGACATATCTAGTGTGTTTTATATCTAAACAGTCTATATTCAACTAGGACATATCTAGTGTGTTTTATATCTAAACAGTCTATATTCAACTAGAACATATCTAGTGTGTTTTATATCTAAACAGTATATATTCAACTAGGACATATCTAGTGTGTTTTATATCTTAACAGTATATATTCAACTAGGACATATCTAGTGTGTTTTATATCTAAACAGTTTCTATTCAACTAGAACATATCTAGTGTGTTTTATATCTAAACAGTTTCTATTCAACTAGAACATATCTAGTGTGTTTTATATCTAAACAGTCTCTATTCAACTAGGACATATCTAGTGTGTTTTATATCTAAACAGTTTCTATTCAACTAGGACATATCTAGTGTGTTTAATATCTAAACAGTTTCTATTCAACTAGGATATATCTAGTGTGTTTTAGATCTAAACAGTTTCTATTCAACTAGGATATATCTAGTGTGTTTTATATCTAAACAGTCTATATTCAACTAGGACATATCTAGTGTGTTTTATATCTAAACAGTTTCTATTCAACTAGGACATATCTAGTGTGTTTAATATCTAAACAGTTTCTATTCAACTAGGATATATCTAGTGTGTTTTAGATCTAAACAGTTTCTATTCAACTAGGATATATCTAGTGTGTTTTATATCTAAACAGTCAATATTCAACTAGGATATCTCCAGTGGGATTTATACCTGAATGTACTATTTCAATCAGGATATCTCTAAACGTGAATATTATAATTTCAACTAGGATATCTTCAGTATCAAAAGAACAATAAAATGGCCTCAGCTACAGTGAGTAACATACCTGAATGTTCTATTTGTTATGAAAGTTTCACAACACCAAAGTTTTTGCCGTGTGGTCATACCTTCTGTCTGACTTGTATTGAACAATATATAGCTGAACGAAGAGGAATATTCCCCTGTCCATTGTGCAAGCAGAATGTCAATATTCCAGAAGGTGGTGCCAAGAACTTTTCTACAAACTATATAGTTCAAACATCACAATTAACAGACCAACCTTCCTCAACAACACAACCAAAATGTCCCAACCACAATCAGAGGGAGGTGGATTATTACTGTAATAATTGTAATATAGGATTGTGTTCAAAGTGTATATTTAAAGAACACAAAGAACACGAAACATTGGATATAGACTGTGACGAAACACGGAATAAAGCCATAGAAAAACTTGAATGTTCACAAAAAACCATCAAAAATAGAATCAAAAACTTGGAGAAAACTCGGTCTACATTATTAGAATCATTTGAAGAACTGAAATCTTTGTGTGAAGATTCTTGTACTAAAGTGATTGAAAAAACTGAGCAAATTGTTTCTGATGTAAGAAAAGGTTGTGGAGAGATTGTCGAAGACATCAGAAATAATTTGGAAGAAAATAGGAAGAAAGTAGAAAATAGAGAAATGGAAATAACATGTGAAATAAATTTATTAGAAGATAATATGGAATCAAATATTTCACCTTCAACTAAAACAACATTAAATATTTTACAAACATTGCCTCGTTTGTTAGAAATAGAAAAACAGGACGAGAAAGATTATAATCTGTTTGTACAGTATTTACAGTGGGTGGGGAAAGATTTTAGTTTAGATATAGATCAGGTAGGGTCTGTTATTTCTAAAGAATCATTTTACATACCAGGTTCGTATCAGTTTATATTTGATATCAGTGATATAAAGAAAGAGGGCACCTGGTATTACAGTAAAAATATGTTTAGGAACAATAACCTGGTATGGAGTTGTGTGGTAAAGAGAAAGTGTGTTAAAGGTTTGTATATTGCAGTAAAACTATCATCAGATGACAATCCTGAACTAGACTACTGTATTATTGATGATCAACTCAGTTTATTGAATATTAATGAAGATAGTAAAACTATAACTGGAATGTTTAGTAACCAGAGAATCGACACAATGAAATATTGGGGCTTTGTGCATCCTATTACCTGGTCTGAACTAACTGATATAAACCATGGTTATTTAAATTGTAACAATCAGTTAGTGGTCCAATTCAATTTACTACATATTAGAGAAATAACATGGAAATAGAGTTTAGTCAGTAATATTACTAGAACCAATATTATAATCTCTATCTAAATTTACCCACTCTTTTATCAAATCAGTGTTCTGAATTTCATTATAAATCATGTGACATTTGAAATAGAGTTTAATCAGTAAAATTACTAGAACCAATATTATAATCTCTATCTAAATTTACCCACTCTTTTATCTAATCAGTGTTCTGAATTTCATTATAAATCATGTGACATTTGATTGACAGCTAGTGTTTAGTTTCTAAGTTTTCTGGACTATCATCCTTTAAGATTAACAAGTTTGTTTATTTCTGTTTGATTCAGAATTGTACTATATCTTGGTATGTTTTTATTATTTGATTTTTTGTCAATAAATAATTGGTCTGTGACCAATATTTTTATCATTATCTCCCTTTATAAGCCTAACTGTGAAAACCAGCCATTATTAATTAAATCCGACTGTGATTCCCTAAAAGGTCTATAGCTTGTTTTGACCAATTGCCACGAGGCAGTTGACGTGTGTTTCCAATCCTCTCCCGCAGAGCCCTTATCAACCGATACATTTTGTGGGGAAGATGGTGCCTGGTTATAAGGAACATCAAGAACCAAGAGTTCAAACTTCTGGTAGCTACTCAAATTTAAATCTTTAAGTCTGTCTCCTTGGCTCGTCATGGTTGGTTTTCACAGTTAGGCTTATCAAGGGACATAATGATAAAAATAATGGTCACAGACCACAAAAAGTATTCATTGACTAGCCTAATAGAGATTATACTTATTACAAATTAAATCATGTCAATTGACAGACAACATTATTATGGATTAGCTCACTAGAATTATATAACACAAAAGAAAAATAGGTATTGTGATTTGGCCAAAGAAAAACGTTTTAAATATTCGTTTTTTGATGTAAAATGTTTTGATCCTGAATTTGTGCACGACTTTTGGCGGAAATTTAGTTTCGAACTTTTAGTCTTTTCTGACCCAATTCGGACAGTTCGGACAGTTCGGGAATTCGGAATTTTACCCCCACCGCACACTGAAGACTGCCAAGTGAAACGGAATAATTTTCTTTTATTTACTTTTGCTATTAATAGATTTACCAACGGTTATCAAGTACTTTAAGGCCGATGACAAATTGTTTTTGGATAACCCTGTCTACAATTTAATCTAATAGAATGCCTCGCGCCGATATTTTTAACTTTTAAGTACCGAATGTTTTTTCACTACCAACTACTCATGCATTGAATTAAAAGTATTTCATGCCCACGATATTTCTGTTAATCAAATACCATTGATTTAAATGGGTTATGTTTGTTTTTCTTATTTCCTCGTACTATATATAAAAGGAAATGTCCTGGCTTGAACTTGACGACACCCTGCTTCTCCCATGGTCAGCTCTACGTCGCCTGCTCCAGAGTGGGAAACCCCAGAAATCTCTTCGTACTGACACCAGTAGGGACAACGAAAAAACGTAGTCTACCCTGAAGTCCATCAATACTGATCAGTCAAGAGGCATCCAATGCAGCTGTATAACCAATATCAATCAGCCTTCCAAACTATTGAGCTTTTTGTGTATATATGTGTGGTTTGTGTTGGTGGATGTGAAAGTCAAGACATTCAAGTGACTGGTAAATAACCCCGGGCGAAGCCGAGAATAAGCGCTAGTGTTGAATATACGTAACCTGTACATTATCACGTGTATATCAAATGATATTTTATTTCTGGAGAATTTAGTCATGTGACAGGATTTCAAACACCCATTGGCTGACCTCAATTTCAGATCTGATTTCTATACATTGTTGAATGACCTGTATATCATCAGGTGTATTTCTAGAGGGGTGGGGGAGGGGTGTTGTCCTTGAAGGCAATTTCAAGCCTGCAAAGATTTTTCTCTTTCTTCAATCAGAGAACGTCAATTCTTGTAAAATAAAGTAATCGGTACCATTGACAGATCTGATTGGTACAGATTGAATTACCCGGGGGCGGGGGTGGGGGAGGTTTGTTCCATGCCTGGATAGATTTTTGATAGACAAATATCGGTAAAAAAATTACAATGTTATGGAAAATAACATTAACAATTGAGTATAGTATAAAAGTACATGCAGAAATAACAATACAACACAATTTATAAAACAAATACACGTGACATTGTCCTTTGTGGGCAGCATACTAATATAAACAGTACAATAATTTAAAAAGATAAAATGAGATTATAATATATACATATATGTAACTGTAGAATAGACAATAAAACTCATATATAAGACAATTAAATGTACTCCCATTAAAGAAACACCAAAGTAAAGTTTTGGGCGCAAAAGACTTGATCGTTAAAACATTGGATACCCCTCACGTCTAAAACATGACATGACTAAAATACGATGAGATAATAAAATGAGAACATTGTCCAGCAAGTCTTAAAATGAGACAAACACAAGAGACATAACACATAAGTAATAAAATAAAATAAAATAGGGAGTTGGTGGGGGGGGGGAGAATAATTGGATACTGCGCAGATATCTGTATAGAGCCAGTGATGTATCAGCCAGCAATAGCGAGATTATTACAGGGGCGGTAAACAATTCGAGAATTTGTGAGTTTAGGCGAAATGAAATACAATAAACTATAGGCCTACATAATATAATATCAACTTGTATTTTTATTATACAACAAAGGCTTCAGGTTCGCCCAAACTCATAAGTCCGACACGTGCAGCAAATAATTAATGGGAGGAACCAAACGAAGCCAGCCAATCGTAGACCGCCAGCTAAAAGAATGGGTAAAGTTCGTTTCATTAACTCTAAATTGTACCCAATTTAAAACTATATCAGGGCCATGAAAATATTGAAATAGTCAAACTGAAAGTAGACCACTACATTTTATCAACATCCGCTTGACTGTCAGTGCACACAAAACCACTATTTTTCAGAATTACATGTATATCTCTCATCGTCTCACACAATCTGCAATTTCATATTCAAGACCCAATCTGGTTACGTTTTAGTTTTGTTATAGTTTTTCCATAATTTTGTACCAATCCGTATGTTTACAAATAAAATCTCCATGAAAAAATTATACTCATTCAACAACCAATAAAAGAAAATGACTTAGTCAAGCATTTGAATACAATGTTTTAGTGGTCTGTGTCTCTACGAGTTCAGTCTCAATTAACAATAGTTATCCCCCTTTATCTGTACAATAAAAAGTACAGCATGAGCACTTAAGCGGTCGTCAGATTTCTCTTGCTGTTTGTCGTTGAAGTTCCAGTTGCTCTCTGATTGTTGCAGTCCTCATCGGAATAATTTACATTCTCTTTTTCTATTTTGAAAATGTCGAAGAATCTTTAAGGTTTACAACCCGAGGTCGCTGCTGAATTGGAACGAGAGATATTGTTCAATACAAGGTAATAAAACCACTTACAATAAGTTTTAACCTAAATTACACTCCCATAGTGCCACACGCATTAATTTCAGTATGACAATAGTGTACTTGGGGTGCCAATAAAGTTGAGTTCACAGCCAATAGTAATACTAGGGCTCTAATAGCATAACACATGAAAACAAACAATATTCTAATTTTAATATACAGTTTACATAGTCAGCGTTATTTTAGCACAAATGCGTTCCATCGTCATCTTCATTGGTTCATTACTGTTAACTTCACGATCTGCTGTCTCTTCAGATTTGGCGTGTAATTCGGGTTTATTGTTAATATTAATAATAATAATAAACTCTTTATTTTACATGGGTCAGAATTAGGCCCAATACACAAGGACATGGTCCTGTCTAACATTCAGCCCATAGAGACAAACATAGACTCTTTATTTTACATGGGTCAGAATTAGGCCCAATACACAAGGACATGGTTCTGTGTAACATTCAGCCCATAGAGACAAACATAGACTCTTTATTTTACATGGGTCAGAATTAGGCCCAAAACACAAGGACATGGTCCTGTAACACATTCAGCCCATGGGACAATACATTTGAAAGAAGAAAAAAAAAAGGCGAAAATACACAATACATGTACTTCAATATACAATTCGTCTAAAAATACACAAGATCATGTGCATCAAATGGACAGATCTATGTTCCGGCGATCAAGTACATGACCACAAAATAGACACAATATTTCATAAACAATTTGTTTCAAAATACACCAGTACATGAGCATTAAATGGACAGATTTTCAATTTCAAGGAAAAATTCGCTTTAAAATGCACAAGTACATGTGGATAAAATGGGCGGATTCATCTCTCGGCGATCAAGTACATGACCGTAAACAGTTGTTGGAAATGTGTCTCTATTAAACCTAAATACAATATTCGAAAACTTGTTCACCATATCAAGCAAAAGAGACAGACTAACAAAGTTTTGGTACTACGGCTAAATATAGATCAAAA
This sequence comes from Nipponacmea schrenckii, assembly GCA_030562195.1. Lineage (NCBI taxonomy): Eukaryota > Metazoa > Mollusca > Gastropoda > Lottiidae > Nipponacmea > Nipponacmea schrenckii. The sequence continues at coordinate 1,077,160 of JAUJPP010000004.1, read as the reverse complement.
CTATCGGCGTGTTTTCGGAGTTTATTATATAATAGACGTTACACCAAACCAAGACGATATTTTGTTGTTATAGGTTTGAAATGATATTTTTGACATACAGAAAGTAATAGACTGTAATAACTGACATCAAGTGTTTTCTTGTGATTATTTTTTTCTAAATACTAATGAACTTAAACTTCAAAAATAAATACTAAGTTTTAATCAAGTCTAGATTCAAAGTTCAATATAATTTATGAAAATGGTGTGATCTGCAGGTATCTTATCTGTTATCGAATTCAAATCTAGATTTCAAACAAAGCACGTGATAGATAAGAAGTAAATGTCCATATATCTGTAGACAAAACGAAGATTGTTTATCGTTTATACGACTATATAGAGGAATATCAAAAAGACGTTTCTTGGAAGTTTTAAATCAAAATCAGTTTAAAGCGTCACTATTCATTGACTTCTTCTAAATTCCACCAGGGTTTATAACGGGATTTATTAGCGAACAGATTTCAACTTATTCAACCAATATATCCCGACAAACTATAATATATCTCGAACCAATATCTCTAGTGTGGAATCTCTGAGGTGTTTTATAGAATTTGTATTTCAACCATCTGAATGATCTATGTTAATAGAGGTGTATAAAATTATAAAATGGCCACGGCGTCGGAAAGTGAGACACCAGAATGTGCTATTTGTTTTGGAAGTTTCGAAATACCAAAGATTTTACATTGTGGCCATACATTCTGTCTTGATTGTATAAAAGGATATATTGCTGATAAAAGGAGGACATTTCCCTGCCCAATCTGTAAAAAGAATATTGGAATTCCAAAACGTGGTGCTAAGATGTTTACTACCAACTATATAGTTCAAACATCACAATTAACAGACCAACCTCGCTCATCAACACAACCAAAATGTCCCAACCACAATCAGAGGGAGGTGGATTATTACTGTAATAATTGTAATATAGGATTGTGTTTAAAGTGTATATTTAAACAACACAAAGAACACGAAACATTGGATATAGAATGTGACGAAACACGGAATAAAGCCATCGAAAAACTTGAACGTTCACAAAATATCATCAAAAACAGAATCAAAAACTTGGAGAAAACTCGCTCTACATTATTAGAATCATTTGAAGAACTGAAATCTTTGTGTGAAGATTCCTGTACTAAAGTGACTGAAAAAACTGAACAAATTGTTTCTGATTTAAGAAAAGGTTGTGAACAGATTGTTGAAGAGATCAGAAATAATTTGGAAGAAAATAGAAAGAAAGTAGAAGATAGAGAAATGGAAATAACAAGTAAAATAAATTTATTAGCAGTTAATTCGGAATCGAATATTTCACCTTCAACTAAAACAACATTAAATATTTTACAAACATTGCCTCGTTTGTTAGAAATAGAAAAACAGGACGAGAAAGATTATAATCTGTGTGTACAGTATTTACAGTGGGTGGGGAAAGATTTTAGTTTAGATATAGATCAGGTAGGGTCTGTTATTTCTAAATCATTTTACATACCAGGTTCGTATCAGTTTATATTTGATATCAGTGATATAAAGAAAGAGGGCATTAGTTATTACAGTAAGAATAAGTTTAGAAACAATAACCTGGTATGGAGTTGTAGGGTAATGAGATATATCGGTGATAAGTTATGTATTGATATTGAACTATTACCAGATGACAATCCTAAACTGGACTACTGTATTGTTGATTGTACAATCAGTGTATTGAATATAGATAACAGTAAAACTATAACTGAATCATTTAAGAACAAGAGAGTACGGCTTTTGGTGCAGGGATTCTATCACCCTGACTGAACTCACTGATAAAACCAAGGGTTATTCAATTTAAGACATATTAAAGGCAAAACATGGAAATAGAGTTTAGCCAGTAAAATTACTAGAACCTATATTATAATCTCTATCTAAATTTACCCACTCTTTTATCTAATCAGTGTTCTGAATTTCATTATAAATCATGTGACATTTGAAATAGAGTTTAGTCAGTAAAATTAATAGAACCAATATTATAATCTCTATCTTAATTTACCCACTCTTTTATCTAATCAGTGTTCTGAATTTCATTATAAATCATGTGACATTTGAAATAGAGTTTAGTCAGTAAAATTACTAGAACCAATATTATAATCTCTATCTAAATTTACCCACTCTTTTATCTAATCAGTGTTCTGAATTTCATTATAAATCATGTGACATTTGAAATAGAGTTTAGTCAGTAAAATTACTAGAACCAATAATATAATCTCTATCTAAATTTACCCACTCTTTTATCTAATCAGTGTTCTGAATTTCATTATAAATCATGTGACATTTGATTGACAGCTAGTGTTTAGTTTCTAAGTTTTCTGGACTATCATCCTTTAAGATTAACAAGTTTGTTTATTTCTGTTTGATTCAGAATTGTACAATATCTTGGTATGTTTTTTACTATTTGATTTTTTGTTAATAAATATGTAAATTCAGATCTATTTGTGATTATTACTTTAAGATTATACTGCCATGGGTATGCAGTAAGTTAAACCAATAAGCAACAAGATAACGAACAACGCCGTGTTGGGAGGGGGGGGCAGACTACTGTATTCTAGTGGTGAATAGCTACAAAGAGACAGAGAATGACATAAAATACAAATAAGACAAATATATTGTCGGTTCGAGTTCTAGACAAGAACAATTAAAGGGAGATAAATCCTATAAAATTGTCAAAATCATCAACAAGAGTTATCTGTTCAGTATGAAAACTGTAAAATTTAGAGCAAAATTAAACAGGAGCCATATATCTAAATCCAATATCTTAAGACATAAAATATATCTTACAAACATAATAACATCCTAAACTTTGCCTAATTCATGAAATTACAAAGACTTTACCACATGTGAATCGCACGTTGATTCCAGAATCACATGTTCATGGTGACCGATATCTTTTATAAACGAGTATATGTGTAGGTAAGCCTATGATGTAAGTCGTAGCTGGAAATGTAAAGAAGTAATGGAGTTTTACGTCCTACTTTTCTGCACCTTCTGGGCTAATAAAGACGGAAGTCGTAGCTAGACCAAGATCTCAAGGGTGTATGGGGAAATGGGTAGGGAGAATGGGTAGGGGTGAATGTCTTATTCAATGCAATTGCGTATCATCCAATCTAAAATACAATATGGCTTTTTTCTTCGTCCCCTTTGTAATCTAACAACAAGCTTACGAACACAGTCACGTTGTTTTCAACCAATCAAACCTTATTAATAGTGATGGTATAGCGACATAAAAGACGTTATCATCCTGCTCTACTTCAGGTTTCGCTATCTCACAATTCGTAATTGTTGACTCTTTAATTGGTTAAATTTTGATCATTAACACTAAACTGAGTAACGTTTGGGGACATCGAATGAGCAAGATAATTAGGGAATACGTTTGTGTTTTCAGTGTTCAAAACAAACGGTAGGCCTGATATCTCAGTTAGCGAGTCGTTATGTACAGTGTCAGCCAAGCGGATGTTGATAAAATGTAGTGGTTTACTTTCATTTTGACTAGTTCAAAATTTTCATGGTCATGAGATTTCTGGAAAAAGTTATGGAAGGTTGAATTTCGTGATTTAACATGGAAATAGATGGCAAATGAATTAGCGGTCGTAGTCCAAAATTATTTCACCAGCTACCTCCCTTGAACTTGAAGTTGGTGTAATTTTTTTGTCGTTCTGTGGGTGGTGTATGTTGAGTAGTTATGACGGGTGTGGTGCCGGACAGGATATGCTTACTCTTCTAGACACCGGATACCACAATTATTAGGTTCACAAGTCGGCCGTGACAGAGATCCTTTCTACCAGCTGGTCTTTGGCCAAACCTATTGGCATTGATCTTTCCCGGATTATCCGTACCCAATTACAGCTGGGTGGACTGGAATTATGAGTGAAGATGACTTATTCAAGGTCGTATTCATGGGCAAATGGGGAAAGAGAACTAATAGTTGACCCGAACTGTAGAGTAGATTGTGGTTACATATCATTATACAAAATCACAACGGAAATAGTTGAATGAATGAATGAATGAATGAATGAATGAATGACTACGGATAGTTGGGCCATATCTTCTCGTTTCATCTCCCCATTACAATCAAAATATATTCCAATAGCTGGCGTGAGTCAGAAACGTGTAATGTATGACGTAATACGATCAGGTTTCATTCATGACTCCAACCATTCTGTTTTCATTCATAAAAATCTAGTCAAAATGTCTCCATGACGATACAACCAGATGTCAACTGGTAAAGACGAATGTTCGTGATGCCTCATTTTTTACATTAGAAAAACTCAAACTTGATACTTTAAGCTGATTCATTGATAAATTTAGAGAAGTGAAGAATAAGCATTCTTTTAAAAGAAAATCAAACCCAATTTATTATAAATAAAATACTTTTGAATTAAATATTGAGCATTTAAGCATTCTTTTAAAACAAAATTAAGCCAGATATAAAGAATATTGCTTGTATAACTAAATTACATTTTTACTATTTCTCGGGAAAACGGACGCTTACGACATTTCTACGTGATATGGTACTATATAGAAATAAATCAATTAGGTCGGATAAAACCATATAGAGTTGAAACAGGGGATATCTTACTAGGACGGTTACGTTATTTATTCTAAAGCCTACCAAT
>JAUJPP010000004.1:1055262-1071993 GCA_030562195.1 Nipponacmea schrenckii | reverse complement strand
CTTAACTGTCCTCACTAATTTGGACTACAGGATGAGGATCCGTTGTTTTTGATGCAGGTCGGAGGTGCTGACATGGAAGAAGCGTCTAGTCGCTCGAATTGAACACTAAACCGACCGTGTTCTACGGGCTGTCTACGTTAAAGATCCCTTGACAGTTGTCAATCGTAAAAAGGGCCAATGTCGCTGTCATGACAAAATGCCCCTCATTGCACCCTGAAAGAAGTTTTCCGTTTTTCAGCAAAAGAGTAGAACTAAAACTCATTTCATTTCATATTCCCAAACATCTCCAGTTCCCTTTCTTAGGATTACATGAATCAGTTTTTATTGATATAACTGGCCATTGGAAGGGTTCCCTCCCATCAGTCATATAGGTCACGTGTTATACATCTTATGACAACAGAGAATATACATGACTGGAAAACTAATCCCCTGTCTTCTACCTATCAATATATGGACTGTTCCACACAGATCAGATCATTATCTGTGTTTAAGTTTGAGTTATAGAGTTATAGAGAACTGTAAAGAAGAAAAGTAAGTGATAAATTAGTATCGTTTATTCAACATAATAAGTTATTACTAGAATTGCTTACAATTATGAACGTATTTCGAGAGCCTTAAAATATTATGTAGGCTAAATTTGCAATTACCTACATCTAGACAATATATTGAATATCATTTGACCTAGTTTTCAAAGTCATAAAATAATTAGGTCACACCTTCCGTAACGGTTAATGATGGCGAAAATATGAAAATTATCAATTTTTGCTGTATTTAAGTACACTTATCTCTATGAATTTTTTAAGTAAGCCAAATTAAAAAATATCTACTCGTAGACAATATATTGAATATTATTTGACCTAATTTTCAAGGTCATAGATTAAGTGGGTCACACCTTCCGTACCCGTTAAAGTGACCTAATTTTGAAAAAATTGAAATTTAAATAATTCGAAAAAAAATACGAAATTTGAAAATCGGTCTCCAAGAAAAGGTAGATAATGATCCATTGTATCTATGTGCTAAATTTCATCAAAATCGGTCTATCAGTAGTGTCTGAATTTCGGATTTAAGAATTGTAACGAAAATTCAAAATGGCGGCCGATATGGCAGCTTGACCTAATTATTTAGGTCAAATCAATTACTATTGACAAGTTATTTATAAAACAGTTTTCACTTTTCACCTAGCAGTTATAGACCGGAAGTTACGTAATTACGTCATTTGAGGCTAAACCGGAAGTGGAATTTTTTTTTTCACATTTTTTCAAAAATTATAAACATATCGCCTATCAACTGGTAAAGTTTCAAAATTTTACCATTTATATTAAAGGAGAAATCACGGTCTGAAATTTTTGCCGATGACCCTTGAATATTGAATTGCAAATCGTGGGTAAAATATTTAACCTAATTGCATAAAACCTATAATTGTTAGTTGACAAATAAATTGAAGTTTTCAAATCTGAAAATCCGGTCAAAATCGAACTGAAAATAAACTTGCTAAAGCAAAAAAACCTGAACTTCCGGTTCTCACTTCCTGTCAGAGATAGAACTTCCGGTTTTGTTTTATTTGATAATAGAAATCATTCTAAGATCAACTGTAGATTTAGAATTTCTGCACCTTTTACCAGTTTGTCTGCAAACTCATCCAAGAATTACAAAAAAAAAAAAAAAAAAAAAAAAAATAAAACTAGAACCGTTAGACGGTACCAAGGCAGTGCGCGTCCCTTCTATTGCATGGGTGAAACGTTGCATTTATAATATCCAATTCCATAATAATAACTAGACCTGTTTGTAACAATTGTGCAGCTTCCGAGATATTTAGAATGTGTTATATCTCCTGGCTGTCATTAAAAATAGAACGTAATCACGCCTACTCAGTATAATGACTTGTTTTGATTGGTTGCGATACTTAAACTGGAAATGTCAAAATTTGTCTTGACCAAACGATAAGAAATTAACACAATTTGACTTTTTGCCCTGTTGCATTATCTTCTTAACTCTTCTTGTAACATTTATATCTGTTTAATTAGTGTGTAAAACAAAACGTCGAAAAAACAAATTTGTGGTCATAAAGGGACATAACACCTTATTTGAGAATACAAATTGATCTCGGATTAAATTAACTTTCCAGATCGTTGATACTTTTAATTTGTTTATTTATTTATTTATCAATCTTAATTTAGGTGTAGTAGGAACATTAGATCCTGCAATTTGTGGCAAGTTGCCATGGTATAACATAGAGCCATCAAATTAACAGCGCGGCTTTACATCTTTAAGAGAGTATTTTATAGAGTTGCGTCCCTTATACCACTAGTCCTCTCAACTGTACATTATTTTTGCTTAAGAGAATATCATCTAAAATTCTAAAGGTTGTCATTTCCTTCCAAATATTCCATATCATACATCGCCCACAACGAGAAATGAACAATCATTCCTTTTATTTAAGATATATAATATCTTTGAATCATTTTAACTGGATTAATTTTTAATCGTAAAAAAATCAAAATCAAAATAACAATTCAAAAATCGGTTTCCATATATATTTCGGCAATAGATTCTATATACATGTACATCAAAATAACACAAATTGAATTATCTTCCGAGACCCTATTTCGATTTAAAGAGTTAGTATAGAAGAAATTACAAAATTTGCAAATTTAAAACGTGCAATTTTGATCAAAAATCAAGTGTTATACACCATTGGAAAGAATAACTAGACCTGTTTGTAACATTTCTGCAGCTTTCGGGCTATTTAGAATTTGTTGGTCTCCTGGCTGTCATTTAAGGATGTAGATTGATTTTGCGATTATTGGGAGAGATGATTTATTCATGATTTAACACGTGACATTTGAGCTTGTTAATAGACTGGCAATCATTAAGGTTTGTGATGTAAAAATATCTGGGCTTAACCACGCCCACAAAGTCCATTGACTTGTTTTGGAAACTTCAACTGGAAATGTCAAAATTTGTGAATTGACCGTTTTATAGGAAAAATTCGCAATTTTTAAATGCCGATAAACCGAAAGTTTACATTTTGCTATAAAGCTTAATATGCCATTGGATAGAACGTATCACATATGTACAGGTATAAAGATCGCCAAAGGTCAACGTCACAATATACACCTTCGAAGTTTTTATAATTTTTAATCGTAATTAAATCAAAATCAAATTAAAAATTCAAAAATCAGTTTCCATATAAATTTCGGCAATCGGTTATAGATTCTATATACATGTCCATCAAAATAACACATATTGACTGATCCTCCGAGACCCTATTTCGATTGAAAGAAAAATACACACAGTGATGTAAAATATCTGGGTTTAACCACGCCCACAAAGTCTAATGACTTGTTTTGATTGGTTGGGGATACTTTAACTGGAAATGTCAAAATCTGTGTCTTGACCAAAAGATAAGAAATTAACACAATCAGATTTTATGACCTGTTGCATTTATATCTGTTTAATTAGAGTGTAATTTTTTTCTTAAACTTTTCGCAATTTTTATTTATACATAATGATTTATATATTGCTTGAAAGCTGGGAATTTGCACATTATAAATCTGTTCGAATTTTGTTTTTAAGTTAAATAGAACTAAATATAAAAATATGAATGTTAAAATCGCTTATTTTCTACTAGGCGTATTTTCATCAGTTTTCGGTCTATAGCTAAAATAAAGATATTGTTAGAAAGCTGATAAAAATCACACCCAATAATGTCAATTAGAATGTTGCCAAGAGTCTTGTTCATGAGATATAACCATCTAAAGATACGAGAAATATGCAAATTACCAATTTTTGGATCCCTATTAATCCATATGTTCTGTACTAAAATTAGAAATCAAGGTATCATATGAACCTTTAGCCAATGAAGATGATTGTGCAGAAAAATAAAGGATGCATATTAGTAAGTTAGTCCTCTTCGTTCCTTGCGGAAAATAGGGCTGCTACAGACGTTCTCCATCTCACTCTATTATGAGCTGTTCTTTTTGCTTCATTCCAGGTCTTGCCAATCCTTCCTAGCTCTTTCAGTCTTATTCTTTTCAAGCTATGTAAAGGTCGTCCTTGTCTTCTATGCCCTTGGGGATTCCAGTCCAGTGCCTCTCTGATGATGTTGTTTTGAGATCAAAAGGATGCATATGGTAGAGTTCAAAAGTTATGAACTTTCAGACGGAAGTCAGTTTTGAAAAACTTTGGCGGGAAACCTGGTCCAAAGACAAATTTGAAATCGAAAAATATGCCACTAGAGGACCTAGATAATTATCCAAATTATATTTTAAAACAAGTCTGAAAAAATAGGATTAAAAATGGCGGACGAGTAGTATTTTTCAATAATTTGCATATTTCAAGATGGCGATCAAACGGTTAGGAATTTGCATATATGGCATACATACAAAATGAAGATATTGATGGTACTAATTCTCTGGAATAAAAAAATTGCAAGTTTGTGCAAAAATTTAATCCGAAAATTCCGATTTCTGTGATTTTCTTCATTTTTTGGTCATTTTCGGACGTTTCCGGCTAATTTTGGAAAATGTTTTATCGGAATCTTTAATGATAATTTTTTGTCTACTCATCTACCAATTTTTGTGAAAAAATAAGACGTAAATTTAAAAAAAAAACACGTGCTTTTTCATAAATCACGCACAATTAATATAGAACTAAGAACAAAATTTTCTAATATTTAAAAGCGCAATTTTGATCAAAATATAAAGTGTTATACACCATTGGAAAGAATAAATTACGCGTAATAAGGACATAAAAGAAATTTTGATGTATGTAAATTAGGTCACGTGACAGAGCTCTTCGAAGTTAAAAAGTGCAATTTTCAAATGGCTGTAAAACCGGAATTTGACATTGCACACCACAAATGAAGACATCAATGGATAGATCTCGACAAAGGCAACAACTTTTGTGCAGGTCACATGGTCACCAAAGGTCAAGGTCACGGTATATGAACGTTGGAAAATTAGGCACTGAGTGAAAAAAAAGAACCGGAAATGAAAGGTAAGCTAAATCGAAATTCAAAATTCGGCTTCCTAAGAATTTTTAGCAATCGATTGAAGATTACATAGACATCAAAATAACAATTGTCCGATTAACCCCTAAGGCCCAATTTTTCACTTTACAAAAGTAAGTGGTTTAATGATGGCGACTGACCTGTTACTTCCGGTTCAATTTTTGTTAATTATAAAATCATTATAGGTTAATAGTAACTAATTGCAAAAAAAAAAAAATTCAAATATCTTTAGAATTCCGGAAGTGAAAATTCGAAGTTTAGCGACGTATGACGCCGAAACCGGAAGTGATGTCAAAATTTTGAAAACAGATTTTTCTTGACAAGAAAAATGTTTATCTAACTGCAAATTTTGATTTCGATCTAATCAAAATTGCAGAAGTTAGAAAAAGTGTTAAATTTTAAAATTCAAAAGTCAGCAACAAAAGTAAAAATTTCAAAATTTTTAAACTGCTATTCTGTAAATCTAAGTTATAAGTAGTAAATAAAAAAAGTCCGAACCAGATTAGATAAAAAAACGAGCCGTGAGTTAGTAAACAAAAATAAAATTTGTGACGTTCTACGTCATTTCCGGTAAAACAAAAATGCGTCATTTTACATTTAAACAACAACGAGCACTAGATTACGTCACAATATCACGCCAGATTGTGTAAGACATTTGCAGTTATAGCTGGGAAGCGTGACCAGAAAAAGACAAAAAAAAAAAAAAAAATAGTCATTTCGAAAACAAAGCAGTGCGTTCGAAGAACGCACTGCAACTAGAATTGCTTACAATTATGAACGTATTTCGAGAGCCTTAAAATATTATGTAGGCTAAATTTGCAATTACCTACATCTAGACAATATATTGAATATCATTTGACCTAGTTTTCAAAGTCATAAAATAATTAGGTCACACCTTCCGTAACGGTTAATGATGGCGAAAATATGAAAATTATCAATTTTTGCTGTCTTTAAGTACACTTAACTCTATGAATTTTTTAAGTAAGCCAAATTAAAAAATATCTACTTGTAGACAATATATTGAATATTATTTGACCTAATTTTCAAGGTCATAGATTAAGTGGGTCACACCTTCCGTACCCGTTAAAGTGACCTAATTTTGAAAAAATCGAAATTTAAATAATTCGAAAGAAAATACGAAATTCGAAAATCGGTCTCCAAGAAAAGGTAGATAATGATCCATTGTATCTATGTGCTAAATTTCATCAAAATCGGTCTATCAGTAGTGTCTGAATTTCGGATTTAAGAATTGTAACGAAAATTCAAAATGGCGGCCGATATGGCAGCTTGACCTAATTATTTAGGTCAAATCAATTACTATTGACAAGTTATTTATAAAACAGTTTTCACTTTTCACCTAGCAGTTATAGACCGGAAGTTACGTAATTACGTCATTTGAGGCTAAACCGGAAGTGGAATTTTTATTTTCACATTTTTTCAAAAATTATAAACATATCGCCTATCAACTGGTAAAGTTTCAAAATTTTACCATTTATATTAAAGGAGAAATCACGGTCTGAAATTTTTGCCGATGACCCTTGAATATTGAATTGCAAATCGTGGGTAAAATATTTAGCCTAATTGCATAAAACCTATAATTGTTAGTTGACAAATACATTGAAGTTTTCAAATCTGAAAATCCGGTCAAAATCGAACTGAAAATAAACTTGCTAAAGCAAAAAAACCTGAACTTCCGGTTCTCACTTCCTGTCAGAGATAGAACTTCCGGTTTTGTTTTATTTGATAATAGAAATCATTCTAAGATCAACTGTAGATTTAGAATTTCTGCACCTTTTACCAGTTTGTCTGCAAACTCATCCAAGAATTACAAAAAAAAAAAAAAAAAAAAAAAAATAAAATAATCCGAACGATTACAATACGTTTTCGACAAAGTCGAAATACGTAATAATCCGAACGATTACAATACGTTTTCGCCAAAGTCGAAATACGTAATAAATATGAACCATGTTTAAAAATATTTAATAACATTATAATATGGTGTTTGTATCACGTCTTCAAAAGGCTGAACTTTATCATCTGGTGGATGGGTTATACAGAACAGAACAGAACAGAACTCAGACCTACAGCGTGGATAACAAGATATTACATAATACATACATATAACAATTTCTACATTATAAATATAAATGTTGTATATATACAATATATAGAATTCTATTTGTTTAACAATTCATATATTATAATTAAATTTCCGTTTGATTTAATGATCTAAATTATTTACATTTTAATATTGTCTTTTCAATATGATAGAAGAATACACTTAGATTCGATAGAACTCGTATATTATTATAATAAAATAAGTTTTGTATTTTATATTTTGATAGATAGGTTGTATAATAAATAGGGATGTATTTAGTTTTGAAAAATAATATTGATGGATGTTGACAAAGAAAAAGGTAGTGATATTCATCGCCAACTTCAATTTTATATAAAAGACATATTTTATTATTTCTAGGGGTGTTATTCCATCTACCGGTTTCAATCGGTAATTTTAGATTACAAGTCCTAAATTTATATAAGTTAATTCTTTGAAGAAAATTCAATTTGAGTAAATATTCTTCAATTCCAAAATTATCTTTTAATAGAGAATACATCTCTCCTCTAGAGGAAATACTAATATCATTGTTCTTTTTACTTGATAAATTGATCTTGGGATTTTTGTTTGATGGAGCATTTTATTTCAGGAATGAATGTATTATTAAGGGGTAAAATAAATTGGTTAGGTAGGCCATTTTGATCAAGTATTTCTTGTATGAATTATATTTATTTAAACTGTTTTTGACCTGTCTGATGTAACTCTAACACAAGGTTATATATTCTATGAGATAGTTTTACAGAATTTGGATTGGTGAGTTTGGACCAAAATAAAATCATACGTTGTTGAATATTTAAAATAATAAGAAATCTGCCTGTTTCTCCATAGATCATACAAAATGGAGTTATATTTCTAACGTTTAATATTCGTTTACAGTTTTTGTGTTAATTTTTTCTAGATCTGAACAATTCTCAAATCCCCAAATTTCACATCTATACAGTAGGATCAGTAACAGTAACGTGTCAAATAATTTAAATTGTAAATCTATTGGGAGTGATATATTTCTTATTTTTCTATTTAATTCAAACATGGCTTTTCTTGACTGGTCAATAAGTTGTTTTCTAGCTAATGTAAATTAACAGTTATAATTAAATAATAAGTATAATATAGTGATTCGGCCAGGATTTTTCAAATATGTCGGTTTAAAGGGGAAGTCGGTTTATAGAGGATGTGGTTAAGAGAAGTTTCACTGTATTGGTTCTAGTAATTTTACTGACTAAACTCTATTTCAAATGTCACATGATTTATAATGAAATTCAGAACACTGATTAGATAAAAGAGTGGGTAAATTTAGATAGAGATTATAATATTGGTTCTAGTAATTTTACTGACTAAACTCTATTTCCATGATATTCCTTTAATCTCTCTAATATTGAATTCGACCACAAACTGATTATTATAATTTAAATAACCCTTGTTTTTATCAATGAGTTCAGTCAGGGTGATAGGATCCAAGAACGTTAAATTAAACCAGCCAGGCAGTACTCTCTCGTTACTAAATGATCTAGTTATAGTTTTACTATCATCATCTATATTCAATACACTGATTGTACAATCAACAATACAGTAGTCTAGTTTAGGATTGTCAACTGGTAAAAGTTCAATATCAATATATAACTTATCACCGATATCTCTCACTACACTACAACTCCATACCAGGTTATTGTTTCTAAACTTATTTTCATTGTAATAACAACATTCTTCTATCGGTGTATCATCAACCTCAAACCAAGTGTATGGACGGACTTTCTGTATATCACTGATATCAAATATAAACTGATACGAACCTGGTATGTAAAATGATTCTTTAGAAATAACAGACCCTACCTGATCTATATCTAAACTAAAATCTTTCCCCACCCACTGTAAATACTGTACACACAGATTATAATCTTTCTCGTCCTGTTTTTCTATTTCTAACAAACGAGGTAATGTTTGTAAAATATTTAATGTTGTTTTAGTTGAAGGTGAAATATTTGATTCCATATTACCTTCTAATAAATTTATTTCACATGTTATTTCCATTTCTCTATTTTCTACTTTCTTCCTATTTTCTTCTAAATTATTTCTGATGTCTTTTATAATCTGTTCACAACCTTTTCTTACATCAGAAACAATTTGTTCAGTTTTTTCAGTCACTTTAGCACAGGAATCTTCACACAAAGATTTCAGTTTTTCAAATGATTCTAATAATGAACAGCGAGTTTTCTCCAAGTTTTTGATTCTGTTTTTGATGATTTTTTGCGAACGTTCAAGTTTTTCTACGGCTTTATTTCGTGATACGTCACATTCTATATCCAATGTTTCGTGTTCTTTGTGTTGTTTAAATATACACTTTGAACACAATCCAATATTACAATTATTACAGTAATAATCCACCTCCCTCTGATTGTGGTTGGGACATTTTGGTTGTGTTGTTGAGGGAGGTTGTGTAGATGAAAGATGGAAGTTGGTAATAAACGCCTCGGCACCACCTCCAGGAATCTTAACATTCTGCTTACAGGTCGGACAGCAGAATGTCTCTGTTTTATCACCAATAAGTTTTTTGACACATTTTAAACAGAATGTGTGGCCACATCCTAAAATCTTTGGTGTATTGAAGTTTTCCATACATATCGGACATTCTGGCCTGATACTAGCAGCAGCTGTGGCCATTCTTCTTTTTCTGTAAAACACACAGTAGATCCTGGTTGAAATATATCACAATGGAGATGTTGGTTCGATATATATCACAATAGAGATGTTGGTTCGATATATATCACAATAGAAATGTTGGTTTGATATATATCACAATGGAGATGTTGGTTCGATATATATCACAATGGAGATGTTGGTTCGATATATATCACAACAGATTTTGGTTTGATATAATACACAATAGAGATGTTGGTTCGATATATATCACAATAAAGATGTTGGTTCGATATATATCACAATAGAGATGTTGGTTCGATATATATCACAATAAAGATGTTGGTTCGATATATATCACAATGGAGATGTTGGTTTGGTATATATCACAATGGAGATGTTGGTTTGGTATATATCACAATTGAGATGTTGGTTTGGTATATACCATGGGTGTAATCTGTTCACTAAAATATCCTGGCTGAGTTTAAGAAGTCAATGAATAGTGACGCTTTACACTGATTTTGGTTTAAAAGTTCCAAGAAACGCCTCTTGTGATATTCCTCTATTATAGTCGTATAAACGATAAACAACCTTCATTTTGTCTACAAATATATAGACGCCCCCTAATTATCTATCACATGCTTTGTTTGGTATGAAATCAAGGTTCAAGTTAGATAGAAGATTAGATACCAATATATCAGACCATTTTCTGTTTTGAAATCTATTAAAACTTTGATTAGTATTTCAAATATATATTAGGTTTAAGGTCCTTTGTATCTATGCATAATTTTATTAAATAATTTTTGTGTTAAAACTTAAAACCTTTTTATCCAACATTTTAAATAAGAAAGTTCTCCACGTTTTATCTTTTTATAAGCTGATTTTATTGGACATTGTTTTACCTGTTAAGATCAATTTTTATAGGACCCTACAATTGTGTAACCGTAGAGCAGTATTTTTACTGGATTACTGGACATTATTATTATTATTATTATTATTATTATTATTATTATTAGATAATACCAGATACTTAGTAGTGGCCACGAGTTATACTTTATTTTTTTCGTGTCCCCTCCATGCTTCCTCTCTCTTCCCTTGTTTGCTCACAATAAATTAACAGATGTTTTGCGGTGCCAGCAACACCACAACGGCATAGCTTTAGTTCGTGTCTGTGATTTCGTACCTCACTCATCTCTCTCAAACGAGTGACCGACCGACAGATCTGTCGGGTGTGATGGTGCACGATCACTTTATTGCTATTGCAGTCGTTTGGACTGAAAAAGTCCAGAAAACATTTTATGAATTTAGTCCGTTCTATTTTTAGAAATCCTCTTTCTCCCTTCCTTTGGGGGTTTTTGCATGCCCATTTTTGACTAATTTTGGGACTAGATTTGAAATTTGATGTCTGAAATTGCATTTTCTTTCAGAATTTCTGAGATAATGAGAAATTTAATTGGCAGAAGGTTATTTCTAAAAATATTGTTTTTGTGTGCAGTGACAGTCAAGCGGATGTTGATAAAATGTAGTGGTTTACTTTCATTTTGTTTAGTTCAAAATTTTCATGGTCATGCTATATTGGATTTTTGTACAGAAACCAAGTATTGGCCTGGATTTCATGTGACATATAAGAAAGTTTTCAACGAGATTTCTGGAAAAAGTTCTAGAAGGTTGAATTTCGTGATTTAACATGGAATTAGATGGCAAATGAATTAGTGGACTAAGTCCGTTTAGTCTGAAGCGACATGAATAATCATCCACGAGAGTTGCCTCCCATGTACATTTGACGCTTTATTTGATCATGTACTCTATTTCTGAAAAACCGGAGCCGAAAGGCTCACTTTTGGATAGCTCTGGTCCCATTTTTGCGAGGTTATCGACAATTTTGTTCCCTTGTATGCCAACATGAGTCGGTATCTGTGACAACTCGATTGATTTGACTTGATGGACTAATAAGCACGCTTGCTTGCTTTCAACTTTTACCACAGCGCTAATAAACTGATATTACAAATAGAGAACAGTTGATCAGCAATAAGTAGGTCACCCTATTTACTGTCTGAAAGTTGAAAGTTCAATTATTGAAGGACGAGTGCACATTTGTCCGTATTTGGAAAACAACGTTATCATTTAGTAAAGTGTTGATTTGGGCTCTCTTGACCTTCGGTTTCAATGATACCAGTAGCGAGTAAAGGGGTGGAGCTTATATTTTTATTATGTTTATTCAGACATGGACCGAATACATGTGATAGATAGCTGTTATCAGATTTGATAAATTAAATAAAAACTAGAACCGTTAGACGGTACCAAGGCAGTGCGCGTCCCTTCTATTGCATGGGTGAAACGTTGCATTTATGATATCCAATTCCATAATAATAACTAGACCTGTTTGTAACAATAGTGCAGCTTCCGAGATATTTAGAATTTGTTATATCTCCTGGCTGTCATTTAAAATAGAACGTAACCACGCCTACTCAGTATAATGACTTGTTTTGATTGGTTGTGATACTTAAACTGGAAATGTCAAAATTTGTGTCTTGACCAAACGATAAGAAATTAACACAATTTGACTTTATGACCTGTTACATTATCTTCTTAACTCTTCTTATAACATTTATATCTATTTAATTAGCGTGTAAAACAAAACGTCGAAAAAACTAATTTTTGGTCTAAGGGACATAACACCTTATTTGAGATTACAAATTGATCTCGGATTAAATTAACTTTCCAGATCGTTGATACTTTTAATTTGTTTATTTATTTATTTATCAATCTTAATTTAGGTGTAGTAGGAACATTAGATCCTGCAATTTGTGGCAAGTTGCCATGGTATAACATAGAGCCATCAAATTAACAGCGCGGCTTTACATCTTTAAGAGTGTATTTTATAGAGTTCCGTCCCTTATACCACTAGTCCTCTCAACTGTACATTATTTTTGCTTAAGAGAATATCATTTAGAATTCTAAAGGTTGTCATTTCCTTCCAAATATTCCATATCATACATCGCCCACAAGGAGAAATGAATAATCATTCCTTTTATTTAAGATATATAATATCTTTGAATCATTTTAACTGGATTAATTTTTAATCGTAAAAAAATCAAAATCAAAATAACACTTCAAAAATCGGTTTCCATATATATTTCGGCAATAGATTCTATATACATGTACATCAAAATAACACAAATTGAATTATCTTCCGAGACCCTATTTCGATTTAAAGAAAAATACACACAGTTAGTATAGAAGAAATTACAAAGTTTGCAAATATAAAACGTGCAATTTTGATCAAATATCAAGTGTTCTACACCATTGGAAAGAATAAGTAGACCTGTTTGTAACAGTTCTGCAGCTTTCGAGCTATTTAGAATTTGTTGGTCTCCTGGCTGTCATTTAAGGATAGAATGTAGATTGATTTTGCGATTATTGGGAGAGATGATTTATTCATGATTTAACACGTGACATTTGAGTTTGTTTATAGACTGGCAATCATTAAGGTTTGTGATGTAAAAAATATCTGGGTTTAACCACGCCTACAAAGTCCATTGACTTGTTTTGGAAACTTCAACTGGAAATGTCAAAATTTGTCTTTATGACCTGTTTATTTATAACTGTTTAATTAGAGTGTAATTTTATTCTTAAACTTTTCGCAATTTTATTTATACATATTGATTTATATATTGCTTGAAAGCTGGGAATTTGCACATTATAAATCTGTTCGAATTTTGTTTTTAAGTTAAATAGAACTAAATATAAAAAAATATGAATGTTAAAATCGCTTATTTTCTACTAGGCGTATTTTCATCAGTTTTCGGTCTATAGCTAAAATAAAGATATTGTTAGAAAGCTGATGAAAATCACATCATAATGTCAATTAGAATGTTGCCAAGAGTCTTGTTCATGAGATATAACCATCTGAAGATACGAGAAATATGCAAATTACCAATTTTTGGATCCGTATTAATCTAAATGTTCTTTACTAAAATTAGAAATCAAGGTATCATATGAACTTTTAGCCAATGAAGATGATTTTGCAGAAAAATAAAGGATGCATATTAGTAAGTTAGTCCTCTTCGTTCCTTGCGGAGAATAGGGCTGCTACAGACGTTCTCCATCTCACTCTGTTATGAGCTGTTCTTTTTGCTTCATTCCAGGTCTTGCCAATCCTTCCTAGCTCTTTCAGTCTTATTCTTTTCAAGCTATGTCAAGGTCGTCCTTGTCTTCTATGCCATTGGGGATTCCAGTCCAGTGCCTCTCTGGTGATGTTGTTTTGAGATCAAAAGGATGCATATGGTAGAGTTCAAAAGTTATGAACTTTCAAACGGAAGTCAGTTTTGAAAAACTTTGGCAGGACCTGGTCCAAAGACAAATTTGAAATTGAAAAATATGCCACTAGAGGACCTAGATAATTATTCAAATTATATTTTAAAACAATTCTGAAAAAAATAGGATTAAAAATGGCGGACGAGTAGTATTTTTCCAATAATTTGCATATTTCAAGATGGCGATCAAACGGTTAGGAATTTGCATATACGGCATACATACAAAATGAAGATATTGATGGTACTGATTCTGTGGAATAATAAAATTGCAAGTTTGTGCAAAAATATAATCCGAAAATTCCGATTTCTATGATTTTCTACATTTTTTTGGTCATTTTCGGACGTTTCCGGCTAATTTCGGAAAATGTTTTATCGGAATCTTTAATGATAATTTTTTGTCTACTCATCTACCAATTTTTGTGAAAAAATAAGACGTAAATTTAAAAAAAACACGTGCTTTTTCATAAATAACGCACAATTAATATAGAACTAAGAACAAAATTTTCAAATATTAAAAAGCGCAATTTTGATCAAAATATAAAGTGTTATACACCATTGGAAAGAATAAATTACGCGTAATAAGGACATAAAAGAAATTTTGACGTATGTAAATTAGGTCACGTGACAGAGCTCTTCGAAGTTAAAAAGTGCAATTTTCAAATAGCTGTAAAACCGGAAGTTGACATTGCACAACACAAATGAAGACATCAATGGATAGATCTCGACAAGGGCAACAACTTTTGTGCAGGTCACATGGTCACCAAAGGTCAGGGTCACGATATATGAACGTTGGAAAATTAGGCACTGAGTGAAAAAAAGAACCGGAAATGAAAGGTAAGCTAAATCGAAATTCAAAATTCGGCTTCCTAAGAATTGTTAGCAATCGATTGAAGATTTCATAGACATCAAAATTACAATTGTCCGATTAACCCCTAAGGCCCAATTTTTCACTTTACAAAAGTAAGTGGTTTAATGATGGCGACTGACCTGTTACTTCCGGTTCAATTTTTGTTAATTATAAAATCATTATGGGTTAATAGTAACTAATTGCAAAAAAAAAAATTCAAATATCTTTAGAATTCCGGAAGTGAAAATTCGAAGTTTAGCGACGTATGACGCCGAAACCGGAAGTGATGTCGACATTTTGAAAACAGATTTTTCTTGACAAGAAAAATGTTTATCTAACTGCAAATTTTGATTTCGATCTAATCAAAATTGCAAAAGTTAGAAAAAGTGTTAAATTTTAAAATTCAAAAGTCAGCAACAAAAGTAAAAATTTCAAAATTTTTAAACTGCTATTATGTAAATCTAAGTTATAAGTAGTAAATAAAAAAAGTCCGAACCAGATTGGATAAAAATACGAGCCGTGAGTTAGTAAACAAAAATAAAATTTGTGACGTTCTACGTCATTTCCGGTAGAACAAAAATGCGTCATTTTACATTTAAACAACAACGAGCACTAGATTACGTTACAATATCACGCCAGATTGTGTAAGACATTTGCAGTTATGGCTGGGGAGCGTGACCAGAAAGAGACAAAAAAAAAAAAAAATAGTCATTTCGAAAACAAAGCAGTGCGTTCGAAGAACGCACTGCAATAATTTTCATCTGATGACGATTACGGTGTCCAATATAACGACATTCTTTTTTTTAGTTTTTAGTTTAACAAATTTTCAGAAGGCTCGGTGAATACCTAAAAAATAAATACATAAAACTTATTTGGGGTTTTGGGTTTATAATTTCAGTTTTCACCCATTTAGCTTTTAGTTTTATTTTAGGTTTTTTTTCTTTTTTTTTTTTAATTCAAATTAATTGTAATAGTTTAATTAAAAAAAATTCATTGAACACGTGGTTTTCTGTTTATCATAAAACTTGAAAATGAATGCAGTTACAGAGAGAACTGTGAGTAATTATCTTTTATTTGAATACTCTTCCTTTATTAGCAGGCATACTCTTGTGTTTTTGGTAGACTTTGGTACCACCCTGTAGGTCTACTTCTAGGGATGTTTAAAACCCCCATCCCTATTTTGAACAATCAGAGAAAGTCTAACATATGAGGAGTATAGATCTAGTACCGTAATAATTTTGTATGTCCCCATCACTTACACTTCCAAACTTCTTCAGTTAAGGTTTTTCTCAGCCCCCCCCCCCCCAATTTTTTTCTGAAAAATGAATAATAATTAAGCTAACTTTAAGGGCTAAATGGTATGATTAATCTTCCCAGATTACAGGATATTCATATTTTCAAAATGTCTCTGGGGTGGGCCCTAATTCCTCAGCTCCCGTAAATGAGGATGATTGATTAACACCCCCAGATTAAGTTTGAGGCAATTTGTGCTAGCCCCCCCTCCCCCATTAAAAATTCATTCCAACGCCCATTTGAGGTCGTGCACGGCCAGATTATAACAATGATTTGTTGCTCATTATTTGGTCTGACTGTGGATTGTTCTTTTTAATGATGGTTTGTATTCTCACATGACATCAAGTGTTTAATATTTCAGGATTTGAATGATGTTTTAGACAGCGATGTCGATTTTATTAAAAAATACTTCAACTTGGGATTTTTTTATAGTGAAATTATAGCTTTCCTTTACTATTATCATGGGAGAAAAATCAGTTACAGGCAATTTCAGAGAATTTTGCACACTTAAGGTCTA
>JAUJPP010000004.1:1036160-1054762 GCA_030562195.1 Nipponacmea schrenckii | reverse complement strand
CTCCGAACACACATAGAACATGTATCGAGTATCATGAGTCTTGTGATTGAGGCTAATAGAATGTCTAAGAACAAGAGTCTACTAAGCCCCCTCCCCCCCATATGAATATCTTGAACGAAACATTCTTTGGAAGGTTTTTTATGCAAGAGCCGTAGATAGAAACAAAATCGGTATGATATAATTGTAATTAGTGCTTAATTAAGCATTGTGTATTTTATATGTTGGATTATCTTGTCAACTTTGCAGTATGTTCATTTTCGTGGATAGCGTGGTCTAAATTATTTTCCTATCGCGCTCTGACGTCACCATCATGGCTGACAAATTCATTGTTTACTTTAATTTTTAGTCATTATACCAAAATTATGACTTTTATCACTCTCTTAACACATATATTTTAATGCAAATATTAAACGCAAGAATCCGTCTGCATATATATACTCTCTCAATCTCTATTAGGCTATTCATTTCTTGTTTAACTTGACGCATATTAGACCCCAAGAATCCTGCACTCTATCAAAACCAATAAGCCCATTGCTTAGCGTGAATATTATTGAGTCTTCAGTTATAACAATCTTTATATTTGAAGTATATTAAGTTAGAATGTTGTATCTTTCAGTTAATCTACTTCACATATGTCATGTTGTACTATTATTGATGTTGATAACTAAATGATAAGTAAAGAAACAGAATGTCAACATTGAACTTTGTTTTATTGAATACTACAACTACAAACGGACTGTGAAGTCGAATCGACGCCTCCCATAGGTTTTTGCAGAAGAATTAACGTTAGCAACTTTATCGGAGTTGCATGAACTGAACGAAACCCTTAACTTACCCCCCCCCCCTCCTCCACCCCTTAACAAACAAGGCCATTTTCTGACTTTGAAGGAACCATGTTGCCTGGTTATAAGGAAGTGTAAGTACCAAGATTTTAAAACCTCTGCTATTCAGATTTCAATCTAAATTCTCTCCTGCACTCGTGGCTTGTAATAACAATAAGGCTTATAATCAAGGGAGGTAATGGGAAGACACATAGATTCACAGACCACAAAGTTTTGATTAAAATCATACCAATTGATAGCCATCATTATTTATAATTTATCTCACTAGAAATAGAATTGCTGTCGAAAGAAAGGATATTTAGATTTGACCAAAAGACATCGCTATTAAGATATTCCTTCTTTTGACGTAAAATGTTTTGATCCTGAAATTGTGCACGACCTATGGCGGGAATTTAGTTTCGACTTTTAAGTTTACTCTGACCCAATTCGGAGAATTCGGACAGTTCGGGGATTAAGCATTTTACACACATCGCCAATCAAAATAAAATGACTTTATCAATCATTTGATTAAAATGTTTTAGTGGTCTGAGTCTATACGAGCACATTCTCAATTAACTATAGTTATCTCGGGAAGCTCGCTAGCCCAAACGGAAAGAGATAGACTATTTCTGTTTTCACCAATGGTTTTTATATGGGCTGGAATCAAAAATGAATATCTAACATGAAATTTTCGCTAAACCGAAAGTGGCTAATTGCATAATATGCAAATAAGATTTCAAGCTAGCTCGGGCCCTAATAGTCGCATCGGTCTGAAATTCACAGGATATAGATAGATAGGCAGCGCAATTAAAACTACATCATCAAAATTTTTTGATCACTTCCGGTTTGGGCGTGGGGACTTCCGGTTTTTTCGTCTCATGTCGGGCGACCCTGCTTCCGATGTAATTCAAGATTCTAAACAAAATCAGTATATTTTAGCTATACTAAATGATTTTAATCCCCTGAGATGAAGAAAAATTAAATTGAATGTTGCGCATGCGCAGTTTTCAAAAATGGCAAATTTTCTTATAAATTTAATAAGTCCGCCAATTATTAACCGATTTTTATGATTTTGGTGTTTATCGAAACCTTGAAACTTTATCTAAAAAATGTTGGGAACAGAATTTTGATTTTCGAATTTGAATTTTTTTTATGTCCGTTCGAATTTTTCGAAAATTTAAAACTCTATATCTCGTGACCTTGACCTTAAATGACCTTGACATTTGAGATGTAGAATGTCATTGACCTCAGCTGTCTATAGATGTGCTGATATTGCATGACAAATATTAACTTCCGGTTTTATAGCCCACCGAAATCTGACTATTTTGCAATTTTGGATGGTTATGTTACACTTTCGGGCTCTAATGTTCGGATCGATCTGAAATTTACAGGATATAGATAGATACGCAACACAATTAAAAATATATCATCAAAATTTTTTGATCACTTCCGGTTTGGGCGTGGGGACTTCCGTTTTTTTTTTATCTCATTTCAGGCGACCCTACATCCCTTGTAATTCAAGAATGTAAGCAAAAACAGTACATTAGCTATACAAAATTATTTGCATCCCTCGAGAAGAAAAAAATTCCAATTGCTAATAAAATTTATTTATTTTTTTGTAAAATTTTTGCATACAAATTCAAAAAATATCTCTTTATAAAGCTGTGAATTAGCAAATTATCACATAGCTTGAATTTTCTCTCTATGTTAATTACAACCAAAGTTACAAAATAATGTTTAAATTTGAATATAGAGAGTTTAAATTTCATGACAAATTGACATCTTACTACCTACTTAAATTTTAGTTTGGAATTTATGTAAATATCCTACCGAAATCTTAGACATGTACAAAAATCTAATAAGGAACTGATAGTAGAAACTTATAGTAGAAAAAATTGCCTATATAGCGGAAAGTTTACGCTTACAATTGTAGGCTGAAAAGTACCGGAAAGCTAGCAGGTTAGAAGTTTCAAAATGTTCGAAATCCATGGGATAACGCACAGTTGCCACGCTCGGAGCTGTTCACAGTTCTAGTTCCATGTTATTTCTGTAATCTTAGTTATATTGAATTGGACTACAAACTGATTTTTAGAATTTATATAACCGTTGTTTTTATCACTGAGTTTAGCAAGGGTGACAAAATACCCACACAGATACCAAATACCAGAGCCAGGCCATACTCTCATGTTACTAAATGATTCAGTTATAGTTTTACTATCATCTATATTCAATAAACTGATTGTACTATCAATAAACCAATAGTCTAGTTTAAGATTGTCATCTGGTTAAAAAATTTTCCAATACCAATAAAATATAATTATTTTTTTAAATTATTTTTTTTAATCCCATCCCATACCAAAAATTTATTGTCAACCTTATTTTTTTTTTAAAAAAACAGCCCCCTTTATATAAAACTAAAACCCCCAATTAAAAACTGAACCCCCGAAAACCTGGTTTTTTTTTTAAAAAGATTTTTGAAAATAAAGTTGTTTATTAAATAAAATTTTTCCAAACCCTTAAATTTACACAGTTTTTTCCCTTTCTCTTCCTTTTTTCCCTATTTTTTTCAAAACATGTTTTTAAAATTTTAAATTTTTTAAATAGAAAAATTTGTTCTTTTTTTACCTTTAAAAATTTACAAAAAGATTTCATTTTTCTTTTCTTTAACCTTTTTCCAATTTTTTTCTTTTTTGATGTTTTTTAACGTTAAACCCCTTTTTTTCTTACTCAAAACCAATTTTCGTTTTTTTGGTTTTTAAAAAATTTTAACAAATAAATTTCAATTATTCTAATAATCCCCCCCCGATTTTTAATTTTGGTTTGTTTTGGGGGGGATTTTGGGGGAAAAAGTAAGTTTTCCCTGGGCCCCAACCCCCGGAACTTAACATTCTTTAATCCAAAATGTTCTGTTTTTTGTTTTTTAAATTTTTAAACTTTGGGGCCCACACCCAAAAATTTTTTAAATTTTCCATAATATCACTTCTCCTGATTTGGGTGGCCATTTTTTTTTTGTAAAAAAGGTTGGGTTTAAAATTAAAAATGGAATTTTGGGTTTTATAAATCCAATGGAATTTTTCGTTAATCAAAAGGAAATGTCTTGTTTATCACAAAGGTTTTTTTGAAAATAAAAAGAATGTTGGCAATTAAAATTTTGGGTTTGTTTTTTGGAAGTTTTCATAATACCCGGAATTTGGTTGAAAATTTCAAAAGGTGTAGCATTTTCCCCTTTTTTTGTAAAACACAATAAAATGTTGGTTGAATATATCACAATAAAGATGTTGGTTGATATATATCACAATGGAGATGTTGGTTTGATATATATCACAATGGAGATGTTGGTTCGATATATATCACAATGGAGATGTTGGTTCGATATATATCACAATGGAAATGTCAGTTCGATATATATCACAACAGGTTTTGGTTTGATATAATACACAATAGAGATGTTGGTTCGATATATATCACAATAAAGATGTTGGTTCGATATATATCACAATAGAGATGTTGGTTCGATATATATCACAATAAAGATGTTGGTTCGATATATATCCCAATAAAGATGTTGGTTCGATATATATCACAATGGAGATGTTGGTTTGGTATATATCACAATAGAGATGTTGGTTTGGTATATATCACAATAGAGATGTTGGTTTGGTATATATCACAATAGAGATGTTGGTTTGGTATATATCACAATAGAGATGTTGGTTTGATATATATCACAATAGAGATGTTGGTTTGGTATATATCACAATGGAGATGTTGGTTTGGTATATACCATGGGTGTAATCTGTGCACTAATAAATCTGGCTGAGTTTAAGAAGTCGATGAATAGTGACGTTTAACACTGATTTTGGTTTAAAACTCCCAAGAAACGTCCCTTTGATATTCCTCTATTATAGTCGTATAAACGATAAACAACCTTCATTTTGTCTACAAATATATAGACGCCCCCTAATTATCTATCACATGCTTTGTTTGGTAAGAAATCAAGGTTCAAATTCGATAGAAGATTAGATACCAATAGATCACACCATTTTCTGTTTTGAAATCTATTAAAACTTTGATTAGTATTTCAAATATATATAAGGTACTATGTATCTATGCATAATTTTATTAAATAATTTTTGTGTTAAAACTTAAAACCTTTTTATCCAACATTTTAAATAAGAAAGTGCTCCACGTTTTATCTTTTTATAAGCTGATTTTATTGAACATTGTTTTACCTGTTAAGATCAATTTTTATAGGACCCTACAATTGTGTAACCGTAGAGCAGTATTTTTACTGGATAAATGGACATTATTATTATTATTATTATTATTATTATTATTATTATTATTATTATTAGATAATACCAGATACTTAGTAGTGGCCACGACTTTATTTTTTTCGTGTCCCCTCCATGCTTCCTCTCTCTTCCCTTGTTTGCTCACAATAAATTAACAGATGTTTTGCGGTGCCAGCAACACCACAACGGCATAGCTTTAGTTCGTGTCTGTGATTTCGTACCTCACTCATCTCTCTCAAACGAGTGACCGACCGACAGATCTGTCGGGTGTGATGGTGCACGATCACTTTATTGCTATTGCAGTCGTTTGGACTGAAAAAGTCCAGAAAACATTTTATGAATTGAGTCCGTTCTATTTTTAGAAATCCTCTTTCTCCCTTCCTTTGGGGGTTTTTGCATGCCCATTTTTGACTAATTTTGGGACTAGATTTGAAATTTGATGTCTGAAATTGCATTTTCTTTCAGAATTTCTGAGATAATGAGAAATTTAATTGGCGGAAGGTTATTTCTAAAAATAGTGGTTTTGTGTGCAGTGACAGTCAAGCGGATGTTGATAAAATGTAGTGGTTTACTTTCATTTTGTTTAGTGCAAAATTTTCATGGTCATGCTATATTGGATTTTTGTACAGAAACCAAGTATTGGCCTGGCTTTCATGTGGCATATAAGAAAGTTTTCAACGAGATTTCTGGAAAAAGTTCTAGAAGGTTGAATTTTGTGATTTAACATGGAAACAGATGGCAAATGAATTAGCGGACTAAGTCCGTATAGACTCTGACCACTAACATATTTTATTCAAATGATTGATTGTCATTTTATTTTGATTGATTGTTGCATGTCTATAACTGTCTAATTTTAGGTCTAGAATTGAAATTTGATTTCTCAAATTGATCTTTCTTCAGATTGGAAATACGATAACTAAACTAAAGCGTAACAAGATTGGTATTTGAATTTGAAGATATAAAAATTGTTCAAAACTAGATTTGATATTTGGTGTCTGAAATTGCTTTTTCTTTCAGATTGTGTGAAACAATATGAGATATAATTCTAAAAATATAGGTTTTGTTTGTGTTCAGTGACAATCAAGCAGACGTTGATATATTGAGGTGGTCTACTTTCAGTTTGACTATATCAAAATTTTCATGTTCATACTATATTGAATTTGTACATAAACCAAGTATTGGCCAGGCCTTCATGTGATATAGTAGAAAGTTTTCAAGGAGATTATTTGAAAATTTGATAAAAGGTTGAGTTTCGTGATTTAACATGGAAATAGAAGGGCATTTAAAAACCCTTGGGGCTTACCTCCCTTTAATCACTTAACTGTCCTCACTAATTTGGACTACAGGATGAGGATTCTGAGTTCAATCCGTTGTTTTTGATGCAGGTCGGAGGTGCTGACATGGAA
Source organism: Nipponacmea schrenckii (assembly GCA_030562195.1). NCBI lineage: Eukaryota > Metazoa > Mollusca > Gastropoda > Lottiidae > Nipponacmea > Nipponacmea schrenckii. The sequence continues at coordinate 1,048,240 of JAUJPP010000004.1, read as the reverse complement.
GAGGCGTCTAGTCGCTCGAATTGAACACTAAACCGACCGTGTTCTACGGACTGTCTACATTAAAGATCCCTTGACAGTTGTCAATCGTAAAAAGGGCCAATGTCGCTGTCATGACAAAATGCCCCTCATTGCACCCTGAAAGGCGTTTTCCGTTTTTCAGCAAAAGAGTAGAACTAAAACTCATTTCATTTCATATTCCCAAACATCTCCAGTCTCCTTTCTAAGGATTACATGAATCAGCCTTCATTGATATAACTGGTTATTGGAAGGGTTCCCTCCCATCAGTCATATAGGTCACGTGTTATACATCTTATAACAACAGAGAATATACATGACTGGAAAACTAATCCCCTACCTATCAATATATGGACTGTTCCACACAGATCAGATCATTATCTGTGTTAAAGTTTGAGTTATAGAGTTATAGAGAACTGTAAAGAAGAAAAGTAAGTGATAAATTAGTATCGTTTATTCAACATAATAAGTTATTATAAATATGAACCATGTTTAAAAATATTTAATAACATTATAATATGGTGTTTGTATCACATGTCTTCAAAAGGCTGAACGTTATCATCTGGTGGATGGGTTATACAGAACAGAACAGAACAGAACAGAACCCACAGCGTGGATAACAAGAGATTACATAATACATACATATAACAATTTCTACATTATAAATATAAATGTTGTATATATACAATATATAGAATTCTATTTGTTTAACAATTCATATATTATAATTATATTTCTGTTTGATTTAATGGTCTAAATTTGACTATTTAAACTGTTTTTTAACCTGTCTGATGTAACTCTAACACAAGGTTATATATTCTATGAGATAGTTTTTCAGAATTTGGATTGGTGACCTTTGACCAAAATAAAATCATACGTTGTTGAATATTTAAAATAATAAGAAATCTGCCTGTTTCTCCATAGATCATACAATATGGAGTTGTATTTCTAACGTTTAATATTCGTTTACAGTATTTTGTGTGAATTTTTTCTAGATCTTAACAATTCTCAAATCCCCAAATTTCACATCTATACAGTAGGATCAGTAACAGTAACGTGTCAAATAATTTATATTGTAAATCTATTGGGAGTGATATATTTCTTATTTTTCTATTTAATTCAAACATGGCTTTTCTTGACTGGTCAATAAGTTGTTTTCTAGCTAATGTAAATTAACAGTTATAATTAAATAATAAGTATAATATAGTGATTCGGCCAGGATTTTTCAAATATGTCGGTTAACAGGGGAAGCCGGTTTATAGAGGATGTGGTTAATAGAAGTTTCACTGTATTGGTTCTAGTAATTTTACTGACTAAACTCTATTTCAAATGTCACATGATTTATAATGAAATTCAGAAAACTGATTAGATAAAAGAGTGAGTAAATTTAGATAGAGATTATAATATTGGTTCTAGTAATTTTACTGACTAAACTCTATTTCAAATGTTACATGATTTATAATGAAATTCAGAACACTGATTAGATAAAAGAGTGAGTAAATTTAGAAAGAGATTATAATATTGGTTCTAGTAATTTTACTGACTAAACTCTATTTCAAATATCACATGATTTATAATGAAATTCAGAAAACTGATTAGATAAAAGAGTGAGTAAATTTAGATAGAGATTATAATATTGGTTCTAGTAATTTTACTGACTAAACTCTATTTCAAATGTCACATGATTTATAATGAAATTCAGAACACTGATAAGATAAAAGAGTGGGTAAATTTAGATAGAGATTATAATATTGGTTCTAGTAATTTTACTGACTAAACTCTATTTCCATGATATTTCTTTTATTTCTCTAATATCGAATTCGACAACAAACTGATTGTTATAAGTTAAATAATCCTTATTTTTATCAGAGAGTTCAGTCAGGGTGATAGTTACAAGAGAGTAGAGCCTGGCCGGTTTAGTAGTTTACTGACCTTGCATTCTAAATGATTCAGTTATAGTTTTACTGTCATCTATATTCAATACACTGATTGTACCACCAATAATACAGTAGTTTAGTTCAGGATTATCAACTGGTAAAAGTTCAATATCAATATATAACTTATCACCGATATCTCTCATTACACTACAACTCCATACCAGGTTATTGTTTCTAAACTTATTCTTACTGTAATAACTAATGCCCTCTTCCTTTATATCACTGATATCAAATATAAACTGATACGAACCTGGTATGTAACATGATTCTTTAGAAATAACAGACCCCACCTGATCTATATATAAACTAAAATCTTTCCCCACCCACTGTAAATACTGTACACACAGATTATAATCTTTCTCGTCCTGTTTTTCTATTTTTAACAAACGAGGTAATGTTTGTAAAATATTTTAAAGTTGTTTTAGTTGAAGGTGAAATATTTGATTCCATATTACCTTCTAATAAATTTATTTCACTTGTTATTTCCATTTCTCTATCTTCTACTTTCTTCCTATTTTCTTCCAAATTATTTCTGATGTCTTCAACAATCTGTTCACAGCCTTTTCTTACATCAGAAACAATTTGTTCAGTTTTTTCAGTCACTTTAGCACAGGATTCTTCACACAAAGATTTCAGTTCTTCAAATGATTCTAATAATGTAGAGCGAGTTTTCTCCAAGTTTTTGATTCTATTTTTGATGATATTTTGTGAACGTTCCAGTTTTTCTATGGCTTTATTCCGTGTTTCGTCACATTCTATATCCAATGTTTCGTGTTCTTTGTGTTGTCCTAATATACACTTTAAACACAATCCTATATTACAATTATTACAGTAATAATCCACCCCCCTCTGATTGTGGTTGGGACATTTTGGTTGTGTTGTTGAGGGAGGTTGTGTGGATGAAAGATGAAAGTTGGTAGTAAACGCCTCAGCACCACCTTCGGGAATCTTAACATTCTGCTTACAGGTCGGACAGCAGAATGTCTCTGTTTTATTTCCAATGAGTTTTGTAACACAATCTAAACAGAAGGTGTGGCCACATCCTAAAATCTTTGGTGTATTAAAGTTCTCCATACATATTGGACACTCTGTGATACTTGCAGCAGCTGTGGCCATTTTCTATATTTCTAGAAGTCCAAATAGAATATTTAGGTATAAAACACACTAGAGATGTGGGTATGATATATTTTATGAATAAGACGGTCACCAACTAGACTGATAAGAATCCTAGCGCAGTATGAGAAATATTCAGACAACAAGGCACTTTATATACAGATTCAAATTTCTTAGAAATAGCTCGTTACCATTGTAAACAACAATCAACATAAACCTGTTCTATATGACTCAAGTCAATATTATTACCAATCAATAGTTCTACAATAGCTAGTTGAATATATTATCTAAGGTTTCTACGAATAATTACGTCACATGTTTTAATTTCTGGAAAATGACTTCGCAGTATTAGAAATTAAGGTCATTACGGTACTGCATAAAAGTAAGTGAAATGAATTGAGTTTTACGTCCTACTCTTCTGCACCTAATGGGCTAACGAAGACGGGCAACGCGATGCAGGGTGCGATGTGTGAAAGCGGCATTAGCCTACTCTTTTTGCATTTTCCAACTGTCAAGGGATCTTTAACATGCACAGCTTGTAGCACACGGTACCTTGGCTTATTGTCCAATCCGAACGACTAGACGCTTTTTCAATGTCAATTCTTCCAACCATTACACTGATTGGGGAAAACCGGGTTGAAGAGAGTTCATCTCGACCTTTTATACCTTTTAGTTATATATTATACACATGGTTTCATTATCGACCCAAATATCGTCTTGGTTTGGTGTAACGTCTATTATATAGAAACTTATTGTAAGTGGTTTTATTACCTTGTATTGAACAATATCACTCGTTCCAATTCAGCAGCGAACTCGAGTTGTAAACCTTAAAGATTACTCGACATTATCAAAATAGAAAAAGAGATGGTAAATTATTCTGATGGGGACTGCGACAATCAGAGAGCAACTGAAACTTAACGTCAAACAGCAAGAGAATTCGGAGGACCGTCTCAGATGCTCTTACTGCACTTTTTATAGTACGGATCAAGGGAAAAAAAAAAAAAAAAAAAAAAAAAAATAATCCGAACGAAAACAAAGCGTGACAAATTTTATTTGCCACGCAAATAGAGTTTAGTCAGTAAAATTACTAGAACCAATATTATAATCTCTATCTAAATTTACCCACTCTTTTATCTAATCAGCGTTCTGAATTTCATTATAAATCATGTGACATTTGAAATAGAGTTTAGTCTGTAAAATTACTAGAACCAATATTATAATCTCTATCTAAATTTACCCACTCTTTTATCTAATCAGTGTTCTGAATTTCATTATAAATCATGTGACATTTGAAATAGAGTTTAGTCAGTAAAATTACTAGAACCAATATTATAATCTCTATCTAAATTTACCCACTCTTTTATCTAATCAGTGTTCTGAATTTCATTATAAATCATGTGACATTTGAAATAGAGTTTAGTCAGTAAAATTACTAGAACCAATATTATAATCTCTATCTAAATTTACCCACTCTTTTATCTAATCAGTGTTCTGAATTTCATTATAAATCATTGTGACATTTGATTGACAGCTAGTGTTTAGTTTCTAAGTTTTCTGGATTAAGATTAACAAGTTTGTTTATGTCTGTTTGATTCAAATTGTACAATTCTTGATATGTTTTTACTATTTGATTTTTTGTTAATAAATATGTAAATTCAGATCTATTTGTGATTATTACTGTAGACAGAGAATGACATTAAAAGACAAATATATTGACAAGCTCGGCTCGAGTTCTTGACAAGAAGAACAAGTAAAGGGAGGCAAATCCTATAAAACTGTCAAAATCATCAACAAGAGTTATCTGTTCAGAATGAAAACTATAAGATTTAGAGCCAAATTAAACATGAGCCATAAATTATCTAAATCCAATATCTTAAAACATAAAATGTATCTTACAAACATAATAACATCCTAAACTTTGCCTATATTCATGAAATAACAAAAACTTTACCACATGTGAATCGAACATGCTCTGGGAAAGAATGTAAATATAGTGGAATTACAGTAGATTTGTATAAAAAACATCACAACAAATAATTCTTAAAACTAACAGATACAAAAAATAGTGTTCTTTCATCGTGGCTTGCAAGGGGTTTGTGCCAAATCGTATTTCAACAAGAAAAGTCCTGTTTATAAAACTTCTATTTGAGAAAGTTAGTGTGTTTAAACGGAAATAACTCTACAAACAATTGGAAGTTTTCTAAAATGTTGGTACTACAAATAATGGAAATCATGTTACATGACATTCCCCGTCTGAAATAAATATTTTACTGTATCATAAACTAATAAGATATTCACTGAACACAATTGTAAAAAATGGTACGAAGTATGCTTATATCCGAAAGATTTCTCAAATTATCAATGTTCAGCGCTAGTAAACCTTAAAGGGATTATAGGTCTTAAGATGAGCATAATATTTTAGTTCTCAAGAATGGTCAATATGGATGTATATTCATCAGTGAACTTACCTGGTGTCATAAAGTAACAGTATCTATTAAAATCTTGAAAACTCGCAAAACAAACTCATTTTTGAATAACGCTTAATCAAATGCGTCTTTATGGATCATTACTTTTTGTTTTTTGGACATTTATTTATTTTTTTATGTTATTATGACACCATAATGAATGATGAATAGAGCTCTTGCTGGCCAAATTTTCAAATTTTAAGCTTATTCTAAGACCTATTAACCCTTTAAACACTATAAGCCCTGTTCATCCACAAAGTTACACAATAATTCGGAGTACACGGCGAATAGATTATATTATTCCGCAACAAGAACGACTTTGGTCGAGTTAGAATCATCCTGATGCAAAATTCAATTCTATGCTGAGGAATGAGGAGGATTGAAGATTCAGTTGATACCAGAATCAGTAAGGTAATTCTGTATCGGTCGATCATCTACATTGATTACATTTACCCGCAGATCTCCAGTTGTAGCTTCACCTCTCAACGTACAGAAGCGACGTAATACGTTGATAAATGCTGAGGAAGTCGCCAGTTCAATGTGAACGGCACGCGTCACAAAACACGTCAACAATAGCGCCCAGCAGTTCCAATTCGATTGTCCTCCACTACAAAAGATAGCTTGCCAGGCAAGGTAACATACGCCCACTGGCAGCATTGAATTTGAAAAATAAATTGAGCAATGACTCAAAAAACATTCACTGAATGAATATTGAAGTCAAGGGCAAAAACTCAAAAACTGTTCATGGAAAATCGTCAAATTAAAACTTGACCACCATCTTATCTATTTCAATACTCATTTCATCAAATCTATTAAAAAAAATGTAGCTTATTTTGCACCCACAAATATTTTTTACGCAATTTTACAAAGTCAAGGGCAATAACTCAAAAAACATTCGTTAAAAAAGTCGGAAATTCAAACTTGACTTTATGAGGAATTTGGTTGTGTAGTCGATTTAAATAGAAATATTTTGTAATTGGTGATGACAATATAAACAGTAGTGCTACTAAGTACCTTTATTATGTTACAAGTTTTGTATATTTTACACTGAAGTAGGGTGTTTAACTTTTACTTAAAATTGATGTTCTTAATATTTTGATAAATATAAATATAAACAGTAGTGCTACTAAGTACCTTTATAATGTTACAAGTTCCGTATATAAAATTGATGTTCTTAATATTTTGATAAATATAAATATAAACAGTAGTGCTACTAAGTACCTTTATAATGTTACAAGTTCCGTATATAAAATTGATGTTCTTAATATTTTGATAAATTATGCGAGGCATATACATATTCAAGTTGGTACGATGTAAACATTTATAGGTTATAGCAAAAGTTTGTATTTTCATTGTACAAGGATTAGCAGTGTTTTCATAACAGGAAAACTAGCATTCATTATTTAAACCCTGTTGCAGTCAGCCTTAAGGGAAATAACTCTTTTGGTAATATTGATAGACCAAGGACAAATCATCATGGAATCTGTCTGCTCTACAGAAATCTACCTTAATACACTCGTACCCTGGTGCCCAAATCCATCACATCCAGCCCATCCTTGAATCTTACGACCATGATCATAAACCAGCTAAGGTCATTCTGCATGTGGGCCTCAACAATCGCGATCAGTTAGCCAAAACTACATTTAACCACGCCCAGAAATTAATTGCCACAGCCAATCAAACCTTTCCTAGCTCCAAGATCATCTTCTCATGTGTGCCTATCTCTAATAAAATTTCTAAGAAAGCCCAACAGAATCTCAAGACATTCAACGATATGATGATGAACTCCGACACTGAGAACGCAACAATCCTGTCACCCTACGAAAAAGAATTCGAACCAGTTGATAATCTTCATTGGTCTCCGGAAACAGCCAACTATATCTACTTGTTGTGGATACACCAGCTTCAAGCACCGGGTAAGCCTTTAAACTAAATACTAGGGATACATATATTGAGAGGCCGCCGCCAGGCCAAACCGTCGTTAACTGAAGCCGAAAAATTCTCACACCCCTCCAGCATTCAATCTTAGACCGTGGACATAAATTTATTCCGACTCCTAAATTACCTAACCTTGATTATCTTCAACCGTCTATTGAACGATTTCAACGTATCTCAGTTGTACATCCTTCGAAACCACTCTCCACGCGGTGCTAGAACAATGTTTATTCCTAAATCCACGTGGAAACCATCTAAAGCCGCCATCCATCCTGAAATATAAAACGTATTTGCAACTATGAATAACCGATGCTCTTTTGAGAGGCATACGCTACTGCTTACATTTGTTGGTTTTTTTTTATGTCTCTCGGGAGATGTGTGGTACCTTGTGGTTCCCGTTTAAGTCATTTCAGTTCTCATTGGAGATATGTGGGACCTAGGGGTTCCTGTTTCCATCCCTTTGGGGGATGTGGTACCGTGTGGTGCCTGCCTTTCAAGATTTAATTTATCCCTACTGTCATGGAGGTAGGCCTACTAACTGTTTGTGTCTTTACACCAGACAGTAAATTGAGAACATTTTTGAAGTTTATAGGCTTATAATTGAATTAAGCTTCATATTCTATGGTATGCTTTATTAACATTCAATTGTCATTGCTGTATTTTGTGTTTCTCTTCTTTTACAGGGTGATGTCTAAACGTGCAGCTAAACGCCCATTGGGTAGGGACCAAGATAGTGAGCCCTCTACATCCAAACGTCAACATAATACGAACAATAATGATAGTGTGCCATCTGGAATGTTACCCATGTCTACGGTGGAAGACCGATTAACTGACACTATACTTCAAAAATTGATAGATAGAGACCACAGTCAGCTGCACACATGTTCAATACTTCATCAACCCCTAGTACCTCCTCGACTGTTGCTACATCAATGGATTCTACTGTTTTCATTACCTCTACTGCTACTGATGCCACAACCTTCAGCTCTACCCCAAGCATAGTTTCACCTGCCACTACCTCCACGAATGCTGCTAATATCACAACTACTACCTTATCTGCTGTTACCGATGCTAATCCACCTTCAGTGTTTCAATCACCTGTTAGTCAAACTATGAACATTGACTCCTCTGACATAGGTATGTCAATTTCCAAACATGTGTCTGAAAAACTGCAAAATGACATATGGATGGATAAATATGTAGACTTTTCTTCCTTACTTCCTGGAGCCGTGCCGACACAACTTTCATTAAATTTCTCAGAATCAGATGTTGAACCTGTTTTTAAGATTACTTCCTTTCAAAAGGCAAAAATTCTCAATTTGGAACAGTGGCAATATTCATGGATATATTTATCAAGAAATCACCTCAAAGTACTTCCGCTTTGCTGGTATATCAGAATTTAATTTCGGAATTGGCCCGGCTCTATGGAAAAGCAATGCATTTCTATGATTCACAATTTCGAATGAATCGCCAGACCAGTCAGTATCCATGCGGATTTTTGGTTACGAGCTACTACACTGTATTCCACCCCTTACATCAGTCAGGTTAAACCCAACAAAAATACCAAAACCTCTGGTACTAGCAACAACACTCATTGGGGTTTCAATTTCCAGACTGGATGCAAACGTTCCAATTGTCGCTTCCCACATGTTTTTTCACGTTGTGGATATTCCCATTCAGCGATTAATTGCTATGCCAAAGTGAAGAAGGGCTCTCAGAATCCGCCCTATAGACCTTCGCCTATCATAGACAGTCAGATGGTAATGCCAACCTTATATTGTAGTAGATTACCCTCTCAGAGCTTAAGTATTTACCTGAAAGGGAAGACAGGGTAGTATTGCTAATTAAGCTTAGTTGTTGATTAGAGGGATTTGGCTATAGTTTTAATTACTATGCTGGGTGGCCACAAACAAACTGTTTGTTAGCAACTGTATTTGATTATAGATACAGCGTCCTAGAATGGGCTATATAACCCAGCCTCCGCCATATTCTTCAATTAACAACTGAAGCAATACAAATTACATTATCTAAACCCTGTCTTCTATCATTTCAAGGTAAGGTTCATTTTATGAATATAGTAGGTGAGAGCATTGGTAGTCACGGCCTGATATGAAATCTATAAAAGCAACTAATCAAACGTTTTATACTTTGAGCCTTAGATTTCATACTTGCCTATTGACTGCCCCAACTGGTGCAGTTCGGTGGATAATCTATAAAAGCAACTATTCAATTATATTAAATTGAGCCTTAGATTATCTGCCAAGGCTGCATCAGAACTCAATGCGTGAACTCACAAGTAAAATAATATTGGAGTCATGTCCTAAGAATATTGGCAAATAGTGCCTCTCGACATTGCAAGCGAGTAAACTCTCTAAACCCCCCATTATTATATGTATTTCATGAAAACACCCCCAACTTATATATGTATTTTAGTATTCAATATGTATAATGTTTATATTGAATTGAATCATTTGTATTATATTATTATTATTGTCTTGTACGAATTAACAACTGAAGCAATACAAATTACATTATCTAAACCCTGTCTTCTATCATTTCAAGGAACAACAGTAACATAATAACAAGAGCATATAAGAGCTAAACAACAGTGCATAAGAGCTTAGCGGTAAAACAGATAAATACGACAGAAAGTACAACTATTATAATTGGTGGAGTTCCTACAAGATTCCGGTACCCTCAAAAGAAAAGCGAGTAAGTGTACCCCCTACAATAGAAGAACAGTTATGGAAAGTATCATTCCCAGAAAGGTATTGGATCTTTTAAAACTTATGGGATTACAGAATTTTCCAGTTAACTGGTCGATAGAAGAAAAGAATGAACAGTTCTCACTTATGTTGACATGGAACAGAAATTCTCACAGGTTTGCTTCGACCTATAAACCACTGGTTAAATCTGAAAGCAGGCTGAAACGAGACAGAATGAGATATCAACAGTACAAAGAGAAGAGAGCATATATTAACTCCAGTACCACATCCACTTCAGTAATAGATACTGGTCGAGAAACAGGCAAGGTTTCAATTCAAACAGCTGAAATTACAATGTCTACCAGTGAAATAGGCAGCCAAACTTCCAATGCCATTCACCACGATAAGGGTATAGCAGCAACGGTATTGTAGTAGATTACCCTCTCAGAGCTTAAGTATTTACCTGAAAGGGAAGACAGGGTAGTATTGCTAATTAAGCTTAGTTGTTGATTAGAGGGATTTGGCTATAGTTTTAATTACTATGCTGGGTGGCCACAAACAAACTGTTTGTTAGCAACTGTATTTGATTATAGATACAGCGTCCTAGAATGGGCTATATAACCCAGCCTCCGCCATATTCTTCAATTAACAACTGAAGCAATACAAATTACATTATCTAAACCCTGTCTTCTATCATTTCAAGGTAAGGTTCATTTTATGAATATAGTAGGTGAGAGCATTGGTAGTCACGGCCTGATATGAAATCTATAAAAGCAACTAATCAAACGTTTTATACTTTGAGCCTTAGATTTCATACTTGCCTATTGACTGCCCCAACTGGTGCAGTTCGGTGGATAATCTATAAAAGCAACTATTCAATTATATTAAATTGAGCCTTAGATTATCTGCCAAGGCTGCATCAGAACTCAATGCGTGAACTCACAAGTAAAATAATATTGGAGTCATGTCCTAAGAATATTGGCAAATAGTGCCTCTCGACATTGCAAGCGAGTAAACTCTCTAAACCCCCCATTATTATATGTATTTCATGAAAACACCCCCAACTTATATATGTATTTTAGTATTCAATATGTATAATGTTTATATTGAATTGAATCATTTGTATTATATTATTATTATTGTCTTGTACGAATTAACAACTGAAGCAATACAAATTACATTATCTAAACCCTGTCTTCTATCATTTCAAGGAACAACAGTAACATAATAACAAGAGCATATAAGAGCTAAACAACAGTGCATAAGAGCTTAGCGGTAAAACAGATAAATACGACAGAAAGTACAACTATTATAATATCCTCCATCAGACGCTTATCCTTCAGATTCAGTTGCTGTCGTAACACCAGCCATTAGTTTTTAGTTGGTGCTCATGGGCCTGGATTTCAATCTTCCAGATATGTTTTTCGCAAAACAAGTCCGTCCACAAGCAAAGGTGCCAACCCCAGTAAAAGCAAATAGACTGTGGGAAATACTTGATGGTTATGATGAAATAGAACGTCAATATCTCTATTTTGGTTTTACTGACGGGTTTAGAATTCCGTATTCTGGTGAGCGCACATTTTCCTTGGCAGACAATCATTCCTCGTGTCGTAATAATTTAGATATTTTAGTGTTGAAACTTAATGTAGAATTGTTAGAGAATAGAGTTATGGGTCCTTTTGAATATCCCCCCATTGCTACATTGAGATGCTCTCCACTAGGGGTTATTCCAAAGTCCGAGCCAGGCTCGTTCCGTTTAATACATGATTTGTCATTTCCCCATGGCAATTCTATAAATGATCATATTGATATTGTCTTTTCTCAGGTTTCCTATGAAACTTTAGATGTTGCTGTTCAATTGGTCAAACAAATGGGGCGTGGAGCTCTCATGGCCAAAGCCGATATTAAGG
>JAUJPP010000004.1:1010869-1035660 GCA_030562195.1 Nipponacmea schrenckii | reverse complement strand
TAGATGTTACAGGTTGTAAAATCAATTGTGCATTAGAGGTGTATGTATTTTGTAATAGAGGTTTCTTGTACTTTATTTTTTGCATTAGACGTGTGAGGTATTATGTATAAAAGGTTTCATGTATTTTGTCTTTTGTATTAGACGTTTTAGGTGTTTGGTATTGCATTATGTTACATTTGTGTTATGAATTAGACATTTCTACATAGCATTAGGTTCTTGCCGCTTTCCCCCGCCATAGCAATATACAGTCATAGAGATTTCGAGAAATTTTAGAGCAGGAAAAACAGAAGATTAACTCACACATGGCACAGGTGATGTAGTTACAATCAGTAAGTGATAGGTCAAATTCAAAAGTACACAGATGATACTTTCTTGGACATCTTGATCATCTTGTTTGGAGACTGGCGTTTTGGGGTTTTTTTACGCTTGGATCTGTTGTCGTGAAGCGGTAATATGTTGGGGTTGTCGGAATCTTCAGGCTTCATCTGGCTTTCCATGTTGAACCTAGTTTATGGTCGAGCTTGACTTCGTTGTCTTTAGATACAAGATGGCGGTAAGAGAAGCAAATAACTGACCTCAAATTTACGTCGATTCCAAGTTAAATACTGTCCCTGTTTCACTCGATCTATTTCCAATTTCAGCAGATAAACATACAAACACAATCTGAACCGATTTAAAAAATTTTTATGATTTGCTAAAGAAAATATTTCAAATTAATTTGCAGAGCAGCGAAAATCTTTTTGTTTTAGATGAGTTTTTTTCTTATGTACTATGTCTGTGATGCATTCTAGATAAAAAAAAAATCAAAATTTTTCAGTTGGAAAAAAATTATATTCTTGTTTCCCGTTGAAAACAGGCCATTGAATAACTATTTTGGTATTCGATGGGCGGGGCCAAATGGTACACAAGACCGAAATTCATCTAAAACAAAAACAAATTTGAAATTTATATTTTTCATAATTAGGTATAGGATAAATAGGTTATCCAATGGGTTACTCGTGGATATGGTTTTTATGCCACTCGTGCTTGTATCACAAACACTCATGGCATAAAAACCATATCCACTCCTAGCCATAGGATAACCTCTATGTACTAATGAAATGAACTGTAGTGTTATATCCAACTGTTCTGTATCTTATTAGACTAATGAAATGAAATAGAGTTTTATATCCAACTGTTCTGTATCTTATTAGACTAATGAAATGAAATAGAGTTTTATATCCAACTGTTCTATATCTTATTGGATTAATGAAATCAAATGGATTTTATATTTTACTGTCTGACTAATGAAATAAAAAAGAATTTTGTGTCCTACTGTTCTGTATCTTATTGAACTAATAAATGAAATGTAGTTTTATATCCTACTGTTCTGTATCTTATTGAACTAATAAATGAAATGTAGTTTTATATCCTACTGTTCTGTATCTTATTTTATCCCATACTTGACATGAAAAATAAAAATTTCAAATTTGTTTTAGATGAGTTTTTTTCTTATGTTCTATGTCTGTGATGCATTGTAGATAAAAAAAAATCAAATTTTTAGTTGGATAAAAGTGATATTCTTGTAGACCATTGAATACAGCCTATTGAATAAACGTATTGGTATTTGATGGGCGGGGCCAAAGGCTGCCATCGTTTAACACATTTGCTTATTTCCATTACAACCATTTTGTAGTATTGTAGTATTGTAGATCGGTCTTTAATAAGCTTATTAGCTTCTTGACCACCGTTCTTCTTCAAAGTTTTTCACGTTCAATAGTGAGTATTTTACATGTGAGTGCGCATTAGTTTTCAATGATGAATTTAAATAGGTATATTTCTAACAATATTAATGGGTATGAATATGATCATTATAGATTGAATTTATCAATATTGTTTTTATAAGCTTGGTTCAGATTCGTTTTGAATATATTCAGGGTTGGTGATTTAACAACGTATTCAGGGAGTGAGTTCCAGGTTTCGATGGTACGAACAAGGAAGAAGTTTTTTCTTATGTCTAATCGAGTGTGTGGTTTCTGTAATTTCAGGTTGTGGCCTCTGGTTCGTTTATGTGTTGAAAGTGGTAGCATGGATTTGTTGACAAGGGTGTCTATGTTGTTTAGATATCGATAGATCTGTAAGGTGTCTGCTCTTTTTCTTCTGTATTTGAGTGTGGGTAGGCCTAATATTAATAATCTTTCTTTGTAGGGAAGATCTTTCACGTGTCGTACCAACTTTGTTGCTCTTCGTTGAACGTTTTCCAATGAAGTGATGTCTTTTTTCAACATAGGGCTCCAAACCGTAAATGCATATTCCAGGTAGTGTCTGACAAGGCATTTGTATAGTGGCATAAATGTATCTTTATCCAGGTTGGTGAAAGTTCTTTTTATCAATCCTGTTATTCTGTTTGATTTCTTCACACATTCAGATACATGTTTGCTAAACTTAAGGCTATGGTCTATGGTTACTCCAAGGTCTTTCTCACTGTTAACTTGTTGGAGTAGAACTGGTGTACCGGTGGTATTGGATGGAGTATTGATGTCTGGTATTGTTGTTTCCAAAGTGGATTGATTTACACTTATCAGCATTAAATTCCATTTGCCATGTTTCGGTCCAGTCTGTTAAATTGTTTAAATCTGTTTGCAGGTTGTTTCTATCACTCTCAGTAAGGCATGGACTGTATAGTTTGGTGTCATCAGCGAAGAGTTTTACTAATGAATGTACTGCATCATTGATAAAGATTATGAATAAGACTGGGCCTAGGACACTTCCCTGTGGAACACCACTGATCACTTTTGTCCATGGGGATACTGTATTGTTGAGGACAACACGCTGTTTACGGTTTGTCAGGAAATTCTGTATCCATCTTAGTAGTTTACCAGATATTCCAATTTTCTGCAGTTTGAGGAGGAGCCGTTGGTGTGGGACTTTGTCAAAAGCCTTACAAAAGTCTAAGTATATCACATCTATGGGGTGTTGGTTGTCATTATATTCTGTTATATAGTTGAGGAATTCTAAAAGTTGAGTTGTAGTAGATCGCCCTTTTCTGAAACCATATTGTTCGTCACTGAGTATGTTATTTACGTGAAGATAGTCCATAAGTTTGTCCTTGACGATTGATTCTAGAGTTTTAACAATGAGACTGGTGAGGCTTATGGGTCTATAGTTTGCTGTACACTTTTTACTTCCTTTCTTGAAGATTGGAGTGATGTTGCCCTCTTTCCATGCACTTGGTAATTGACCTTCTTGGAGTGAGCTGTTAAATATCATAGCTAATGGTTCATCCAGTACTGCACTCAGTTCTTTCAGGACTCTTGGGGGTATGCCATCTGGACCGGCAGATTTGTTTATACGAAGTTGGGTTAGTTTCTTGGAGACCTGTTCTCTGGTTACTGAGATGTTAGTTAGTTCAGGGTGGTTGATGCTGCTATGTTCACTATCATGTATTGGTTTCTCCACTGTGAATACACTACCAAAGAAATTGTTTAATTCAATAGCTTTGTCAAGATCTTCATTTAAAAGTTTGTCCATCTTCAGCTATCAAGGAGGCAATAGGGTTTTGTATCTTCATCTTGGATTTAACATACCTCCAGAAATTCTTAGGGTTTTCTTTGATGCCTGTAGCTATTTCTTTTTCAAAATTTTGAAGTGCTTTCATTTGAAGTGAAGAGGCTCTGTTTCTTGCAATCCTGTAATATTCATAGTTGGTATTGGTTTTGTTTCTACAATATTTATTCCACTTTTTCCTCTTTTTCTTTAAGGCTGTGATGATCTCATGGTTGTACCATAGTTTAAAATGTTTCCTATTTGTTGAGACTCTAGTTTTTGGGATGTTTTCTGTTGTTACCATGTCGAGGATATTTTTGAAGGCTGTCTATTTCTGGCATGTTGTTGGTTGTAATAAATCATTCTTCCAATCATGGATACATAGTGCTGAGGCCATTTCAGCATAATTTCCAGCATAGTATCTGTATCTTTCTTGGGTTAGGGTGGGAAATCTTAATGAAATATCCATGGTTACAATCAAAACCACATGGTCACTTTTACCAATTGGTGCTCGGGTCACTTGGTTTGAGATGTTGAACTCGTATTTGGTGAATAGTAGGTCTGGAGTAGATGGTCTCTCATTTTGTCCCACTCTGGTATGTCCCGTGATGTGCTGGTGAAGGAAGTTGTCTTGAATACATGAAAGAAATTTGAATGTTGTAGAGTTTGGTTGGCAGGGGGTAGACTCATCTGACAAGTCAATGTCCTTGAGGTTAAAATCTCCCATGATTAACAGATTGTTGTGGTGATTACATACCTCAGTAATCAAGACATTCAGTTTGATTGAATTCTCTACACTACTATGAGGACTTCTGTATAGACATCCAATGATCAGGGGGTCATTATCAGTTTGTAACTTGCACCAAACCATTTCTTCAAAGTTGTACTTGTCAAAATCTTCCATCTTGTCTGCTCTAAAGACTTCTTTAATGTATAACATAACTCCTCTACCATGTGTCAATCTGTTATAGAACATACTATAGTTTTCAATATTAAATTCAGCTTCAAATAATTCACCATTGTTTTGCTTTGGTAAGAATTCAGTTATGGCAATAATATCGGCGTCAGTTTCATCTATAATAAGTTTTAATTCCGGTCGTTTATTTAGAAGACTATCTACATTACTATATACAATCGTTAGGTCTTTGTTGTATGTGCTATAATTTACAGTGGCTTGATGGGTAAAACAAGTGTACTATGCTGGATTCAAATAATCTGCAGTAAAACTTTCACAGTATATCATTGTTTCTTCTTCAGCATTCAAGGAGTCGTTGGCTATAGAGTCATTGCCAGTATATGAAATCAGCCTTCTTCTCTCTACATTTTTGTTTGGAAGATCTCTTCTTGTTGGCAAGGGGGTGCTTGTTGTGGTAATTTGTTGGCTAACTGGATATGTTGTTTTTAAGTGTTGAAATGTTTGTGTAGCTAGCAAAAAGGGTCGTTGGGGTCTGACTTTTGGAGCAGGTGTGGTGTTGGAAGCATGTTGGGGTTGCATTTGAACAATCTTTCCGCCTCTTATCATGACATTTTCTCCTAGTCCTTGCCTTCTTTGTAACTCATTTTTGAGAAGCTTGTAATCATCTCGCTGTTTTGGGGTGTAATCCCTTTGGACTGAAAAGTCACCAAACTGTCTGTGGCCCTTTAAAGTTTCCCTTTTTTTACGTAAGCCATTGAATATTTTCCTTCTGTCTGACATGTTCTCTAGGATTACTTTTGTTGGTCTAATGGTGTGGGCTGCTGATAGTTTCTCTACTCTTATTACTGTTCTTATACCAACATTTTCAGTGCCAAGGAATGTAAAAAATTGCTGTAGTATTCCCATATCGTGGGCTTTCCTTCTGTCTGCTTCACCAGCTGTTGATTCAGGGATATTGAAGACCATAATGTTGTTTTCCCTTCTCCTTTGTTCGTCTCTCTCTTTCCCCAATTCTTGTTGTACAACACTGGAGATTTTTGAATTTATGTCTTTATGTATGTCAGTTGTAACCCCTTCCTTTACTTTCTTTAATTCCTTTTCAATCTGAGCTGATATGTATTTTTCGATCCTGTCTATCTTGTCTTCTACCAGATTCAATCTGTCTTTATTGTCTTGGTCAATTTGGCGTAGGCTATTTGTTATTGCACAAAGCTGAGGAAAGTTTTTGTTACAAACTTTACATGCCCATTTGACAGAGTTTGTCTCATCTTGCAATATATGGCGGGGGAAAGCGGCAAGAACCTAATGCTATGTAGAAATGTCTAATTCAAAACACAAATGTAACATAATGCCTAAAACGTCTAATACAAAAGACAAAATACTTGAAACTTCTTATACATAATACCTCATACGTCTAATGCAAAAAAAAAATATAATAATAATAATACATAATACATAATACAAATACATAATACATATAACCTCTAATGCACAACTGATTTTACAACCTTTTACCATAGCATTAGATGACATATCTACTTAACATTAAAGGGGCCCAGGCTTGATTTTTAGGGGTCGTTTTGGGCCTTTGTTACATTTAAACAGTCCTCAGAAATATTCAAGAAAATCGCAAAATACCTTGAAATATGCCTCAAACAAAAAATTTCACTTTTCATTTTTTTTTCGTGCAGTCAGTCTGAATATTGCTTGTCCTGTTGACAAAGTCTACAATTGAAAAATGCGTTATAGTCTGTTTATATAGATGACCGCTATTGCACGACGGGAAGGATAACTCTTTGATTATCAAGACGAACCGTTTTCCAATATGGCGAGACGTTCGTAATTTCTTAAGTCATTATGATTTTTCAAACACGGATAATTATGTATACACATGGATTTGAAGGCTCAAATTTCAAAGGTAAGCTCTGTAGACTATTTCTCATTACCTAACCAAAAGATTGCATATGTTTGAGGCTGTCGGATGATTGTCCGAAACAAATAAAGCCTGGTCCCCTTTAACTACATATCTTTTGTAATATCTTTATTTAGGTCAATGTCAAGGTCAATTTTTTTTTCTAATAGACACAATAATTTCTCCCGAACTACGGCGAGAAAACTTTTATTGTTTTCATCATGGCTGCTGAAATCATAATGGAATTGAAACGAATGATAACAAATTCAGCTTACAAACTTGAAAGAAGGCAATCCATTGAATTTGTTGCTAGACATGGTGTCTGGTATCTTGTCAGAGGTATCGATGATGTTTGAAGACCCTCAAATAGACCATGCCATGGAATGTTTGTCTTCTGCATCTGATCTTGTGGATAACATGGTTCATCAACAACAAGTGCTTGATGAAGAAGAATCTTTTGGAGTAGAACCGACGTTGGTGTACGGGAAAACGGACAGACCAAAGATTGACATACCATTGAGCCAGCTGGAATTTTTGATTGATTGCATTTTCAAGCAGAAAGATATTGGGGAACTCTTTGGAATAAGTGAGAGAAAATTAAGGACAAGGCTTTCTGAGTATGGAATCCAAAATGACAAGAAGTTTAGTACAATATCTGATGAGGAACTTGACGTAAAAACAGAGCAGATATTGATCAACCATCCTGATGTTGACTATAGATCTGTGAGGGCACACCTACTTGCTGATGGAGAAAATCTTCAAGAAATAAGGGTTCGTGAATCTGTGCGACAGTTGGATTTAGAAGGATGTATATTGCGACGTCTGACCGTTTTGAAACCAAACCGAAGCAAATATAACGTGAGAGCGCCAAACTCAATATTTCGACCTTGACATTGACCTAGATAAAGATATTACAAAAGATATGTAGTTAATGTTAAGTAGATATGTCTTCTAATGCTATGGTAGATGTTACAGGTTGTAAAATCAATTGTGCATTAGAGGTGTATGTATTTTGTAATAGAGGTTTCTTGTACTTTATTTTTTGCATTAGACGTGTGAGGTATTATGTATAAAAGGTTTCATGTATTTTGTCTTTTGTATTAGACGTTTTAGGTGTTTGGTATTGCATTATGTTACATTTGTGTTATGAATTAGACATTTCTACATAGCATTAGGTTCTTGCCGCTTTCCCCCGCCATAGCAATATACAGTCATAGAGATTTCGAGAAATTTTAGAGCAGGAAAAACAGAAGATTAACTCACACATGGCACAGGTGATGTAGTTACAATCAGTAAGTGATAGGTCAAATTCACACAGTACACAGATGATATTTTCTTGGACATCTTGATCATCTTGTTTGGAGACTGGCGTGTTGGGTTTTTTACGCTTGGATCTGTTGTCGTGAAGCGGTAATATGTTGGGGTTGTCGGAATCTTCAGGCTTCATCTGGCTTTCCATGTTGAACCTAGTTCTATGGTCGAGCTTGACTTCGTTGTCTTTAGATACAAGATGGCGGTAAGAGAAGCAAATAACTGACCTCAAATTTACGTCGATTCCAAGTTAAATACTGTCCCTGTTTCACTCGATCTATTTCCAATTTCAGCAGATAAACATACAAACACAATCTGAACCGATTTATAAAATTTTATGATTTGCTAAAGAAAATATTTCAAATTAATTTGCAGAGCAGCGAAAATCGTTTTGTTTTAGATGAGTTTTTTTCTTATGTACTATGTCTGTGATGCATTCTAGATAAAAAAAAAATCAAAATTTTTCAGTTGGATAAAAATTATATTCTTGTTTCCCGTTGAAAACAGGCCATTGAATAACTATTTTGGTATTCGATGGGCGGGGCCAAATGGTACACAAGACCGAAATTCATCTAAAACAAAAACAAATTTGAAATTTATATTTTTCATAATTAGGTATAGGATAAATAGGTTATCCAATGGGTTACTCGTGGATATGGTTTTTATGCCACTCGTGCTTGTATCACAAACACTCATGGCATAAAAACCATATCCACTCCTAGCCATAGGATAACCTCTATGTACTAATGAAATGAACTGTAGTGTTATATCCAACTGTTCTGTATCTTATTGTACTAATGAAATGAAATGTAGTTTTATATCCTACTGTTCTGTATCTTATTGTACTAATGAAATGAAATGTAGTTTTATATCCTACTGTTCTGTATCTTATTGAACTAATGAAATGAAATGTAGTTTTATATCCTACTGTTCTGTATCATATTGGACTAATGAAATGAAATGTAGTTTAATATCCTACTGTTCTGTATCTTATTGTACTAATGAAATGAAATGTAGTTTTATATCCTACTGTTCTGTATCTTATTGTACTAATGAAATGAAATGTAGTTTTATATCCTACTGTTCTGTATCATATTGAACTAATGAAATGACATGTAGTTTTATATCCTACTGTTCTGTATCTTATTGTACTAATGAAATGAAATGTAGTTTAATGTACTACTGTTCTGTATCTTATTGTACTAATGAAATGAAATGTAGTTTTATATCCTACTGTTCTGTATAAATGAAATGTAGTATTATATCCTACTGTTCTGTATCTTATTAGACTAATGAAATGAAATAGGATTTTATATCCTACTGTTCTGTATCTTATTGGACTAATGAAATGAAATGTAGTTTTATATCCTACTGTTCTGTATCTTATTGGACTAATGAAATGAAATATAGTTTTATATCCTACTGTTCTGTATCTTATCGGACTAATGAAATGGAATATAGTTTTATATCCTACTGTTCTGTATCTTATCGGACTAATGAAATGGAATAGAGTTTTATATCCTACTGTTCTGTATCTTATCGGACTAATGAACTAAGGGGGGTGTTTGTGCTTTTTATAACACTATTACCAACTTTCATACACTTGAAGGAGAAAGATGGATTCGTTTACAGAACCGATTAGGTACCCAAGAAAATAAAGTTAAAAGGTTTAATATAAATACCACAAACACTGAAACATTTCAAATTGGTGATATTTAAAAAGTTAGAACTGAAAGAGTTCCAAGTTCAACAAATATACAGGGTGATATTCAGCTGGTTCAAATGGTTTCACGTAGTATATTGTATATACAAATATAAACATAGTATCTATTGTGATCTGAAGTATATAAATTTTAAAGTTGGTTACTTCCCCGAAGCTCAGGAAATAGATCCAGATAATAACCTGGGAAGAGGGCCTTATAAACCCTAGGAGGGCCTACTACCAGGTTATTATCTGGACCTATGAGACTCTTATACAAGGTCGAGACATTCCACGGGGAAAGAGACTAAAGTGTAATGGTATTAAAACATTCCGTAGGTATATAATGCCAGTCTCCGGATTTGCAAGGCCCCACTGTCAGGTTATATTATCTGGATTTATCAGGGTTAAGGTGTTGTACGAATGCTATTTTCAAGTGTATGTCAATTTGGATGATTCTCATTTAATATATACACCAGATGGCTATTCTCCTCTAACATGGATAAAGTATAACATTACTCTCTCTACTGTAAATATTAGCGTTACAGTGGAATATATACCCTTATATTTCAGGTAAAACTCATCACTGGTCAGATACAACGTAAACTTATTAGTTTTTATACAGTGATATAAGAGAAATGAAATGAATGGAGTTTTACGTCCTACTCATCTGCATTAAGTGATTTTAGAAATTAAAAAATTAAATTATAAATGTGTAAATCATTTATATTGCGAGATTAGCGGATTCGTATCATTCAATGCCACATTTAGAATTTTTGAAATGTAGAATGCCATATTCCAAATATTCCGGAAATTAATCGGCATAGTAAGATAAGGACGTCTCCCTCTGAAGCGTACGCGGGTCGGCACTGTTTTACTTACGCACCCCCCAACTTCCCGTAAAGCTATCGATTTGAAACTTGGCAGAGGGTTACTTATATGTGTCCTGAATGTTCATAGCAAATTTCAGACGATTCCGACCATTACTTCTATTTTTAATTATTTTTCAAAGTGTTGAATTGACTGAAATTTCTTCCGATAAATTGGATAATGGCGAAATAGCAGGGGGACTTAACTGTTTTGTTATGTTGTACTTGCTTTGAAATATCAATCAATTTCGGGTCATTTCGTCCAAAAATTGTCAATTTTTCACTGCGATGTAACGAGTATAGCTGCAATCATTTTCGTTTGAGTATACAAAATTGCATGACTTTTTGCCGTTTGACGCGTACACATTGATCTGAAAATTTACAATGCGATGACAGCAATGTATTGATTACTCACAACAATTTTCAGACCGATCCAATTTTAAAACAATTCATGCCGCTTTGCCCCTTTTGCTGCATCGCATCCAAAATTATTTTCATTCGCGATATCGACGCGAAACGTGGCAATATATCTTAGTAATGATTGCTGATTACTCACAGCAATTTTCAGACCGATCAGACACCTCTAACTATGTTAAATCAATCGATAAAGTAACCCCGCTGTGCCTCTTTTGCTTCATCGCATCCAAAATTATTTCCAATCGCGATATCGACACGAAACGTAGCAATATGACTTAGTAATGATTGCTGATTACTCACAGCAATTTTCAGACCGATCAGACACCTCTAACTATGTTAAATCAATCGATAAATTCATCCCGCTATGCCATTTTTCTGCATCGCATCCAAAATATTTCCAATCGCGATATCGACACGAAACGTGGCAATATGGTTTAGTAATGATTGCTGATTAGTCACAGCAATTTTCAGACTGATCAGACACCTCTAACTATGTTAAATCAATCGATAAATTCATCCCGCTATGCCATTTTTCTGCATCGCATCCAAAATTATTTCTAATCGCGATATCGTCACGAAACGTTGCAATATGGCTTAGTAATGATTGCTGATTAGTCACAGCAATTTTCAGACCGATCAGACTACCCTTACTATGAAAAATCAATCGATAAAGTCATCCCGCTATACCCCTTTTGCTGCATCGCATCCAAAATTATATCCAATCGCGATATCGACACGAAACGTGGCAATATGACTTAGTAATGGTTGCTGATTACTCACAGCACTCATATCGCGATTGGAAATAATTCCGGGTGCGATGAAGCAATAGGGGCATGGCGGGATGACTTTATCGATTGATTTAACACAGTAAGGGTTGTCTGATCGGTCTGAAAATTACCGTGAGTAATCAGCAATCATTACAAAGACAAATTGCCACGTTTCGAGTCGATATCGCGATTGGAAATAGAGAGGGGCGAAGCGGGGTTACTTTATCGATTGATTTAACACCTTAAGACTTGTCTGATCGGTCTGAAAATTGCTGTGACTAATCAGCAATCATTTCTGAGACGAATTGCCACGTTTCGTGACGATATCGCGATTGGAAATCATTTCAGATGCGATGCAGCGAGAGGGGCGAAGCGGGGTTACTTTATCGATTTATTTAACACAGTAATACTTGTCTGATCAGTCTGAAAATTGCTGTGAGTAATCAGCAATCATTACTTAGACAAATTGCCACGTTTCGTGTCGATATCGCGATTGGAAATAATTTTGGATGCGATGCAGCAAAATGGCATAGCGGTATGACTTTATCGATTGATTTAACATAGTTAGAGGTGTCTGGTCGGTCTGAAAATTGCTGTGAGTAATCAGCAATCATTACTAAGTCATACTGCCACGTTTCGTGTCGATATCGCGATTGGAAATAATTTTGGATGCGATTCAGCAAAAGGGGCACAGCGGGATTACTTCATCGATTGATTTAACATAGTTAGAGGTGTCTGATCAGTCTGAAAATTGCTGTGAGAAATCAGCAATCATTACTAAGACATATTGCCACATTTCGCGTCGATATCGCGATTGAAAATAATTTTGGATGCGATGCAGCAAAAGGGGCAAAGCGGCATGAATTACGCGATTGTTTTAAAATTGGATCGGTCTGAAAATTGTTGTGAGTAATCAATACATTGCTGTCATCGCATTGTAAATTTTCAGATCAATGTGTACGCGTCAAACGGCAAAAAGTCATGGCAATTTTGTAAACTCAAACGAAAATGATTGCAGCTATACTCGTTACATCGCAGTGAAAAACTGACAATTTTTGGTCGAAATGACCCGAAATTGAATGATATTTCAAAGCAAGTACGACTAAACAAAAGAGTTAAGTCCCCCTGCTATTTCGCCATTATCCAATTTATCGGAAGAAATTTCAGTCATTTCAACACTTTGAAAAATAATTAAAAATAGAAGGAATGGTCGGAATCGTCTGAAATTTGCTGTGAACATTCAGGACACATATAAGTAACCCTCTGCCAAGTTTCAAATCGATAGCTTTACGGGAAGTTGGGGGGTGCGTAAGTAAAACAGTGCCCGCGGGTCGGGCTAACCTTTCTACTGTTCAGTGACGGTGACGACAACAAGATCCTGGCATTCTTCACTACAGAACAGACAAAAGTCCTCCAAGAAGCTGACGCCCTTTACATAGATGGCCCTTACACAGCATGCCTCGGTTTACAGGATATAAGCTATGGAATCGACACCTGATGTGCCTATAGAATTTAATTGATTATGTTGTGAGAACTTGGGTTGATGGTGATGCCAGATTCCCTTTAAGTATGTGAAACCATTTTGGTACTGATGGACCCAGAACCAACAACAATCTTTAATGGACATTATTAAAATATATTTTTCAAGTTGTATTCATTTCTATTCTGATTATCTAATCCTATCTGGATTTCATGTTAAAGTCTGAAGTAAAAGGATTAGCAATAATGTACACTCAACTGTTAAAAGCTGTCTAACTATTGGCACGTCTAACTAATGGGAGGACACCTTTGTTAATACACGGATACTAATCCCCACCCCACGGGCAGCTACTATTGTGTCAATTGGTATAGAATTTAAGCTCAATAGCGTGTGAACCTTGTTGTAATTTAGGTCACTAGTTAAACACCACCATGTCCAACTAGATGTCCAACTAGCAAGGACAGTTTTCTTGCTGATTAGAGCTCCAATAAAGCTTGTACTTCCTATGTGTTTTGTTCCCTGTAGTTCATACTTGAGGCCGTAATGGAATAACCTTATCTTTCGAACTAAGGCAATTGGAAAACGATGAGTTATTGCCATTCTTCTGGCGAATTTCGTCTTTTACAAAACAATCAAAATAAAAGACAGTTTTACATTCTACTTTCTAGTTGAAATAATGAGGACGGACAACGCCATGCTGTGTGCAATACAATTTAGACAGGACAGTGGCATTAGTAAATCTCTTTTCATATCCACAGGTCGGGATTTTTAACATGCACTGCCTTTAGCACAATGGATCTTGGTTTATTGTCCCATTAGAACGACTGGAAGAATGTTCCATGTTAGCCCCTCTACACAAGGTAGATCAAATCGTGTAATATACTAAACTATTATTATCTTTGGGTACTAGCAAAATCTTCTCAGCTACACGGGTCTGGTCAGTAGTCTTGGTTGCTTGCAGGCCTTTATCAACAAAGTCAAGCTGTTTCAAATTCCAATTTGTAGTACACGTAACTACATAACGATATGATAATTTGTGATGGATGGCCTTTATTTTTTAAACAGCAACCCAGATTGTGTATGGGTGGGTTTCAAAAGCCTACCGCCAACCGCTGCCAACCGGCCTACCGGAAGGAAAAAAATGCGCCAAAATAGATATTGTTAAATTTAAGGATCGTAGATTTTCATACAATAAAACGAAACTATTTAATTTGACGGAATTTTTGTTGACGTTAAAATTATGGAATCAAAATTATCTTAAGAATGAAACGAAAAAAATAAATATTTTCTTTTCGTGTTCAGCGATTTCTTTCTTCACATTAACTGATACAATCCATGCCAAAAAAGCAATAATCTAATTTGAATTCAAATGGGCCACACAATTAACCGTAAAAGTACCCTTAAATCTTTTTTAAATTTTCACGAAAGCAAGGTCGTTTGTTTCAGAGTTACTTCCCTTAATTTTTTACCGCCTCGGCGTCATGGATGATCAACAAGGCCAAGGGATTTTTCTTCCACCTTTTAGAATTTTTTCAAAGTTAATACTTGACGTAGACTATAATAATTCCGCTCATGCGCCTCCTGTTAATCCAACCAAATCAGCAGTATATTTAGTTGATAAAACGCTTCACCAAGACTGGAATCACACTTCCAGCACTTGGAAAAATCAGGTGTCCAAATACAGAACATTTAGATCTAGGCCTAGGCCTAAAGAAAAATATGGAGCTGATGGTGATGATGACTGGTTGATTGAAAAAGTTGCGGCTAAAGATTTGACCAAACATTGTGAAGATATTGGTGATTGTCATGTCATGAGGCAAACTTATTACAAACATGGTAATCCTAAGTATTCTGATGTTAGAAAGATGATAACAGAAATACAAACCTTTAAGGCAATAAATAGTAAACTTGGTGAGTAAGCTCCATCTAATAATTTATTTTTATGTGATCTCAGATGGATAACATTAATCTGTCGGTTGTAAAAAGACTACACCACAGGATGATTATGAGCATACACAAGAACGCACCTGACCTATTTGTGTTGCCAGTAGCACCAGTACTCATTCCCTTCAATGAACCAAGCAAAGTGGCATTTATTTCTCAATAACTACAGTTGGCCAAGTGATACTATGTTTTCGTCAAAGCACAACAGGTCAGGGATGTAATTTAAGATTTAAAGCAAATTCACATCAAAAAAGTGAAAATTGAGTTATTGATTTTAATTATCTAATTGAAAATGTAAGAATTAAACGTTGGCCTCACGAGCATTAGGCACAAACATAGGGTGGGTTTCAAAAGCCTACCGCCAACCGCTGCCAACCGGCCTACCGGAAGGATAAAAATGCGCCAAAAATAGATATTGTTAAATTTAAGGATCGTAGATTTTCATACAATAAAACGAAACTATTCAATAAGACGAAACTTTTGTTGACATCAAAATTATGGAATCAAAATTATTTTAAAAATGAAACGAAAAAAATAAATATTTTCTTTTCGTGTTCAGCGATGTTTTTCTTCACATTAACTGATACAATCCATGCCAAAAAAGCAATAATCTAATTTGTATTCAAATGGGACACACAATTAACCGTAAAAGTGCCATTAAATCTTTTTTAAATGATCACGACAGGAAGGTCGTTTGTTTCAGAGTTACTTCCCTTAATTTTAATTATTTAACGTCGTCGGCATCATGGATGATCAACAAGGCCAAGGGATCTTTCTTCCACCTATTAGAATTTTTTCAAAGTTAATCCTTGACGTAGACTATAATAATTCTGCGAATGCTCCTCCTGTTAATCCAACCAAACCAGCGGTATATTTAGTTGATAAAACGCTTCACCAAGACTGGAAGCACACTTCCACCACATGGAAAAATCAGGTTTCCAGATACAGAACATTTAGGCCTTAAGAAAAAGATGGAACTGATGCCGATGGGATAAGATCGCATCGTTATGATGACTGGTTGATTGAAAAAGTTGCAGCTAAAGATTTGACATTGTGAAGATATTGGTGATTGTCATGTCATGAGGCAAACTTATTACAAACATGGTAATCCTAAGTATTCTGATGTTAGAAAGATTGAAAAATTATTCAGGTTTCCAGATACAGAACATTTAGGCCTAAAGAAAAAGATGGAACTGATGCCGATGGGATAAAATCGCATCGTTATGATGACTGGTTGATTGAAAAGATTTGACATTGTGAAGATATTGGTGATTGTCATGTCATGAGGCAAACTTATTAAAAACATGGTAATCCTAAGTATTCTGATGTTAGAAAGATTGAAAAATTATTTTGAGTTTACGTATCATCATGATGCGATCTTATCCCATCGGCATCAGTTCCATCTTTTTCTTTAGGCCTAAATGTTCCGTGTCTGGAAACCCGATTTTTCCAAGTGCTGGAAGTGTGCTTCCAGTCTTGGTGAAGCGTTTTATCAACTAAATATACTGCTGATTTGGTTGGATTAACAGGAGGAGCATTCGAGGATTATTATAGTCTACGTCAAGCATTAACTTTGAAAAAATTCTAAAAGGTGGAAGAAAGATCCCTTGGTCTTGTTGATCATCCATGATGCCGACGACGTTAAATAAATAAATTAAGGGAAGTAACTCTGAAACAAACGACCTTCCTGTCGTGATCATTTAAAAAAGATTTAAGGGTACTTTTACGGTTAATTGTGTCCCATTTGAATACAAATTAGATTATTGCTTTTTTGGCATGGATTGTATCAGTTAATGTGAAGAAAAGCATCGCTGAACACGAAAAGAAAATATTTATTTTTTTCGTTTCATTTTTAAAATAATTTTGATTCCATAATTTTGATGTCAACAAAAGTTTCGTCTAATTGAATAGTTTCGTTTTATTGTATGAAAATCTACGATCCTTAAATTTAACAATATCTATTTTGGCGCATTTTTTTCCTTCCGGTAGGCCGGTTGGCAGCGGTTGGCGGTAGGCTTTTGAAACCCACCCATTTTACAAGGATAACAACTCAGGTTCACTAGGATCCTGTCTACCAGCTGGTTCTTGGTTAACCTCTTGGCATTGATTGTACAAGGATAACAACTCAGGTTCAATAGGATCCTTTCTACCAGCTGGTCCTTGGTCAAACCTCTTGATATTGATTTTACAAAGATAACAACTCAGGTTCACTAGGATCCTTTCTACCCGCTGGTCCTTGGTCAAACCTCTTGATATTGATTTTACAAGGATAACAACTCAGGTTCAGTAGGATCCTTTCTATCAGCTGGTCCTTGGTCAAACCTCTTGATATTGATTTTACAAGGATAACAACTCAGGTTCACTAGGATCCTGTCTACCAGCTGGTCCTTGGTCAAACTTTTTGACAAATAACAACTTGGATTCTTGCCATGCCTCTCTGGAGTGATTCTGTTCCTACAAAAGGTCCTCAAAAATTCCATGGGAAATTTACAAGGCATATTTCTGGGTTTAGTTTGTTTTCAACCATTTACTGCGTGAAACGAGTCAGTGTGTGTTGGGATTTCATTAAAATATGGGTGTGAAAAGTGTATTAAAACTGTTGGATTGATAAATAAAATGGTTGTAAATTTTGCATTCTTATTTTATTTCATGCGAAGCATATAATTTAGGCCTCAGTTTCAGTTGACCTAATTTCAACAATTTACATTGTCATCATCAGTTTATATAGTAAACTACGCTTAAGTTTATTGTACACAATGTTTCAACAATTTACATTATCATCATCATACAATTACTAACTTCATTATCAGTGTGATAATTTCGGAAATTAATCGGCATTTAAGTAAGATAAGGACGTCTCCTTCGGAATAGTACGCGGATCGGGCTACAAACACCCCCCCCCCCCCCTTGGGACATTCCTCATGGAGCGGACTTTCTTTCGATGTATCCTTTACATACAATTCTTGTCTCTGAGATTAAGGTATGATTGATCAAATATATTGTAAATCTATCTATTTATAGATGTAGCACTTCTAGATGTTTAAATGACTTCACGTTGTGTTTTATAGTTCTTTATTAGGTATAGATCTTTTAAAAGGTGGTGAGAGAGAGATAATGGAGATTGGTGGCGGCGAATCCTCCTCTGTTCTCGCCCCCGGTCCAGGCTTGACAGGCTCTCTTATACCACGACCTGGACCCTGGATGCCCAACCTGCAGGCTATTGGCTGGCGTAGCTTTAATGTAAGCTGTCCACTTCAAACATGCATGCACAGTCAGCATTAATCTAGATTAATAATCCAGGACACTCTCTCATCATCTTTTCAGTTAAAAACAATAATACAGTATACCAAATAAATTGTAGCTAAATTAAAGGGACTACATCAGAACCTATAAATGGTCACAATATTCCCATGGAACAACTGGAACAAGATCAAGTATTTGGCATATTGATCTTACTGGAACAACTGGAACAAGGTCAAGTAATTGACGTATTGATCTTACTGGAACAAGTGGAACAAGATCAAGTAATTGACGTATTGATCTAACTGGAACAACTGGCACACGATCAATTAATTGACGTCTTGATCTAACTGGAACAACTGGAACAAGATCAAGTTATTGGCGTATTGATCTAACTGGAACAACTGGCACACGATCAATTAATTGACGTATTGATCTAACTGGAACAACTGGAACAAGATCAAGTATTTGGCGTATTGATCTTACTGAAACAACTGGAACAAGATCAAGTAATTGACGTATTGATCTAACTGGAACAACTGGAACAAGATCAAGTAATTGACGTATTGATCTTACTGGAACAACTGGAACAAGATCAAGTAATTGACGAATTGATCTAACTGGAACAACTGGAACAAGATCAAGTACTGTTTATAAGACATATAGAAATAGGCATAGGTAAAGAAGCACAAGATATATGGATATACTATTTCTAACAATTTATTAACTCAACGTTTCAACATGCTCATACAGGCAGCGTTATCAAGAGAAGTGAATAAAAACTTAACAGGACTAACAATATATATAGATAAAAGAAAACAACACATGATTAGCACTCTAATTACGGAAGCCATAATTAAACCAACAAGGATTAACATGGGTAGATCAAGAGGGGTTAAGGAAGCCATAAGATGAGAGGTAGTTAATTAATCAAATAGTCCATTCCAAACGTTAGGGATATAGTATCCTACATCACGGTTAAGTTCTGGCTTGTGCTTTTTTATTTCGATGGCTTCTCTCAGTTTTCTGTTTTTCCATGAATTATGGTTGGTTGCAAGAAGTTCAACGCTATTCCATCTGATTCTGTGGCGCCTATCTTTTAAATAGTGTTCAGCTATAGCAGAATCTTCAGACTTGCGTTTATTACATGCCGTTCTGTGTTCTTCTATTCGTACTGATATAGGTCTAGATGTCAAGAATCGCTAGAAGATGAACTCAACCACCTAAAACAGTCCTTCATCAACTTCAACAAATATAACCCAAAACTGGTGAACAAGGTTATGAAGAACACTCTAACATCCACTTGTAGAAAACCTAAACCACCTAAATCTCCGGTATTCTTCAGCATCCCTTATGTAGGAACCATCAGCTACCACATAAAAAGGATACTGACCCAACAAATAGGAGCTACAGTAGCATTCTCAGGCACCACATCCTTAAAAAACTTGGTTCATGCAGAAGGAAGAATGGAAGAACCCAACCCGGACCCTAAATGTGTAGTATACAAAATTGACTGTAGTTGCAAGAAATCTTACATTGGGGAAACATCTAGACCTATATCAGTACGAATAGAAGAACACAGAACGGCATGTAATAAACGCAAGTCTGAAGATTCTGCTATAGCTGAACACTATTTAAAAGATAGGCGCCACAGAATCAGATGGAATAGCGTTGAACTTCTTGCAACCAACCATAATTCATGGAAAAACAGAAAACTGAGAGAAGCCATCGAAATAAAAAAGCACAAGCCAGAACTTAACCGTGATGTAGGATACTATATCCCTAACGTTTGGAATGGACTATTTGATTAATTAACTACCTCTCATCTTATGGCTTCCTTAACCCCTCTTGATCTACCCATGTTAATCCTTGTTGGTTTAATTATGGCTTCCGTAATTAGAGTGCTAATCATGTGTTGTTTTCTTTTATCTATATATATTGTTAGTCCTGTTAAGTTTTTATTCACTTCTCTTGATAACGCTGCCTGTATGAGCATGTGAAACGTTGAGTTAATAAATTGTTAGAAATAGTATATCCATATATCTTGTGCTTCTTTAAGATCAAGTAATTGACGTATTGATCTTACTGGAACAACTGGAACAAGATCAAGTAATTGACGTATTGATCTTACTGGAACAACTGGAACAAGATCAAGTAATTGACGTATTGATCTAACTGGAACAACTGGAACAAGATCAAGTAATTGACGTATTGATCTAACTGGAACAACTGGAACAAGATCAAGTAATTGACGTATTGATCTAACTGGAACAACTGGAACAAGATCAAGTAATTGACGTATTGATCTAACTGGAACAACTGGAACAAGATCAAGTAATTGACGTATTGATCTAACTGGAACAACTGGAACAAGATCAAGTAATTGACGTATTGATCTAACTGGAACAACTGGAACAAGATCAAGTAATTGACGTATTGATCTTACTGGAACAACTGGAACAAGATCAAGTAATTGACGTATTGATCTAACTAGAACAACTGGAACAAGATCTATAAGTATTGATCTAACTGGTAATAACAGCGGATTCGGAAGATGATGTTTTAGTGGATTGATACAACAGGAACAGTCTGTATAACTTAAGTATGATTTTTCTTGAACTAAATTTTAACAGGAGAAGTACCAGATCTGGTTTCTTTTAATTGTAGTTCTCTAGGTATTTCTGGATACAATCCAATGGATGTTGTTCTTGGTGTAGTTGTAGGTGCAGTTGTAGATTGAACTGAGAATTTTTGAAGGGCAATGTAATGTGTTTCTGCTTTCTTCGTGGGTTCTTCTGTTGTTGGTTTTCTCAATTTCTTCCCTGACCAAAGGAAATAAAGTTTATATTTTTTGAAAACAATTATGCCAATAATAACTGATGCCAAAATAATTATTACCAATAGGACAATAGTATAACCCCATTCAGGAAAGATTGAATCAGACAATTCATCCTTCCTGATACCGTGTAATTCATGCAAAAGATGATCCATAGAGATGTCTTTGATAGTTTTCAAATATGGCGGGAGCCTTAAATTAGTTAGTGTTTTAAAATTATCCATCATAGGTTTCCAAATATGTGAAATAGATTTATTAAAAATAGTTGTTATTTTATCAAAAGAATAATGTTCAAGAGATTTGCTACTATTAAAATAAAAAGGTGTAAGATTGAAGTAATTACTTGAAGCCGAATAAGTAGCTTTTAAAGAAATCAAGCTGATTGGAGGCGTGACTGCAACTATAGAATGATGTGGTCTTGGCTTTTGACAAGACACTGACAATTTAAATGATTCAGTAGTGACAACAATCCAAAGACTGTTGGAAATATATTCAGACAAAGGTAAAATAGCTTTTGGAACAACTGTAATTCGACAATTAATATTAATAAAATATATTTTGTTCGAGCGCGATTTATCGCCAATATATCAGATTCTAAATCTCGACAGCATACCAGCACAAAAATTAAATTTGCCTTTAATAAATTCAACTTTACAGTTGTAAGATGAAATATTTAAAGCCCACATTTGAACCTTCTTATTCTCCATTGGTGAATCAAGAATATACTGGAGAGGTTTGTGGTCTGTTCGTATTACGAAATAAGAACCATGCAAATAAAAGATGCAAGTTTTGAAGGCTATATAATAGCAAATGCCCCCTTCTCTAAAACCGACCATTTTTGAGCTGAATTAGACAATTTATGTGAAAAAAAATAAACAGGTACTTCTTGTTCATTTTGATCGTGAACTAAACATGCCCCTATACAGGTGTCACTGGGTAAATCAGGGTCAAGATAACCTAATAATGGAACAATACTAAGGCTATCTTTCAAATATTCAAAAGCACTTTGACATTCACTAGTCCACTAGTCCGTAAAATCGATTATTGGCTCAGCAATTTTGGAGAAATTCGGAACAAACCTTCTATAAAAGGAATTAAACCTAAGAACGAGCGTGTTTCCATGAACGTTGTTGGAGGGGACATTTTTTTATTGCCTTGACCTTATTTTCTTCGGATGTTATTCTAAATCCCAGATATGAGGTGTCGTTCTGTAGGAAGGAACATTTACTGATTTTGAGTTTTAAATCATTGAATCTTAGACGATCGAATACTATTTGTAGATGTTTCATATGTTCTGAGGAGAATTTTAGATGATTAAGATGTCATCTAAGTAATCTACAACGAAATGTTCCAATCCTTTTAAGACAATATTCATAAGGCTTTGAAACATAGAAGGACTGTTATTTAGGCCAAAAGCCATGACATTATGTTCATAAATGCCTTTATGACAAACAAAGGCTGTCTTTTCTTTATCCTTTTCAGCAATGGGTATATTCTAAAACCCGAGTGTAGAAAAGACATTTCCCTTCCCTAATAACGCCAATAAATCATCATGTTATTTGATAACAGCATTCAATTTCCTAGAATACACACAGAATCTCTTAGATTCTGTTATGGTTCCATCTAAATTCTTGGTTCTTTTTTCAACTATCACCACAGGAAAATTCCAATCAGATGTACTAGGTCTTATTATTCCTGCCTTTAACATATCATCGACAGTTTTGTCTTTAACTTCCCTGTTTT
The DNA here is from genome assembly GCA_030562195.1 of Nipponacmea schrenckii. NCBI lineage: Eukaryota > Metazoa > Mollusca > Gastropoda > Lottiidae > Nipponacmea > Nipponacmea schrenckii. The sequence goes on along the minus strand of JAUJPP010000004.1, from coordinate 1,013,001 downwards.
TTAACGAAACCCTGTGAGGTTTTAACCTTATGGGTGGATGATTCCCCGTGCCTATGGTCATCTCGACTGTTTTAGTCCTTCCAAGATCCAGATCGCTTGAAGCCAGTCGATCTATATTTTTCCTCAAGAAGGCTAAAACTGCTTCTTGATATATTTATCAGGTACGGTAATGTTTTTTAACTGATCGTTTTTACCAGACTCATCGGAAACTTGACAACTTTGCACTGATCTTAATTTATAGCTGTCTAAATTAAACAGCGAGCCTAACACAGTACCCTTTTTAATACAGCAGGTCTTATTTGTCTCATTAGTCAGAACAATTGGAAATTATTTGTAATTTTTTCTGACTAATTCCGATGTGGAGACAGAGTTACCAATCATTAAAGCAGGTTCTTCCGAAAAGAAACCTTTCCCGAATGTAGATACCTGCAACATTGCAGTGTTATCCCTGGGTAGTGCTTTTACTTTCCAAGTAACAACATTTTGCGTTTAAGTACGTATCACAATAGTATTTGCCATGCGAATCACGCAATTTATGTGACTGTCCTCTTGCATCCGGATATACTCTCCTCCTACCCTCATAGCTGACAACTCATAATACAGCCGTACACGTGTCAGAAAATATACACCTAAAATCATGTTTCTATTTATATCTGGTGTTACAAAATATTTGTTGTTAATTTTCTTACTTTTCATATTGAATTATAAATGAGCAACGCCATCAATGTGGAGTGTCTCTCTGCTCAAAGAATTCAGTATAATTTATTTTCTTTAGTTAACCGTGGTTTATGCTTTGAATTATGATACAGTTTCCTACTGATAAGTGAAACCTGTGCCGCAGAGTCTACGAGACATCTAATTTTTTGCCTATCTATATTAACCAGACAGGTGCCAGGATTTCCTGCCAAATTTATCTTATAGACTCTGCATTTTTCCCTCTGCGGGTTGGCACAATGCGGCAGGGGTCTTAGTTTCCCGAACCTGAATCTGACTTCTATGTGACTCTACAGTCCTTTCGAATGTGACCTAACCTCCCACATTTCCAACATCGTGGCTGAGATTTATTTCTAGTAACTTCGTTTGCGTATCTACATTTTTTATTTATGGCACACCCTGCATTGTTTCGGTCGGGTGTTCCCGATCTCCACGTCCTCCTCTGCAGCGCGTCAATGGAAAAGCTTACGAGTTGGTGCTCGACCTTTTCACCTTCCCAAGACAAATATGCCTCTTCGGAAAGAGTTAAAATCCTTTCTGCAAATAGCTGAACATTTTCGTGTTCTTTTTGTCGGCTTTTCGCAGTAAGCAGAATGCGTGAGAACGATTTGTCACTGCTAAAAATCGTAGAATTAGCTCTTGCTTTAAATCATTCCATGTGCAGTCGCCATTATCTTGTATGTATCTTTGTATAAAACTTGATACAGGCCCTTTTGCGGACTGGAAAGCAACGTTTATTTTGTTCGAATCATCCAAAGAATGTTTCAATGTTTTGTATCCATTCGCGGAATGCGTTAGGATCCCCCTTAATACGGCAGAGGTTATACTATTGTTTATGAAAGACGTGGTTAAACCTCCAATTTGGTAAGAAAAATTTACGAAAAATGGATCACCTGAAGCCATAGTAAAAATTGTTCCTTACCAACAGAAGTTTACTGAAGTTTCTTTGAGTAATATCTTTGCCCGTACGAAATCTTGTTCACGTGCACCAAAAGAAGTGTATAGATGTAGCATTTCTAGATGTTGAAATGACTTCACGTTGTGTTTTATAATTCTTTATTAGATATAGATCTTCTAGAAGGTGGTGAGAGAGATATATCGGAGATTGGTGGTGGCGAATCCTCCTCTGTTCTCGACCTGGATCCTGGATGCCAACATGCAGGCTATTGGCTGGTGTAGCTTTAATTCCACTTCAAACATGCATGCACTGTCAGCATTAATCTAGATTAATAATCCAGGACACTCTCTCATCACTTTTTCAGTGATAACAATAATACAATATATCAAGTAAATTGTAGCTAGATTAAAGGGACTACATCAGAACCTATAAAGTGTCACATGACCCTCAATATTAATTGTTTTCACTTGATTTCATTCACTTTCTAATCAGACATGACCATCAAGGGTCGATAGAGAAA
>JAUJPP010000004.1:970856-1010369 GCA_030562195.1 Nipponacmea schrenckii | reverse complement strand
ATATAGCTTTATGGACCAGATATAGCTGTATGGACCAGATATAACTGTATGGACCAGATATACCTGTATAGACCAGATATAACTGTATAGACCAGATATAACTGTATAGACCAGATATAACTGTATAGACCAGATATAACTGTATGGACCAGATATAGCTGTATGGACCTGATATAGCTGTATGGACCAGATATAGCTGTATGGACCTGATATAGCTGTATGGACCAGATATAGCTGTATAGACCAGATATAACTGTATGGACCAGATATAGCTGTATGGACCAGATATAGCTGTATGGACCTGATATAGCTGTATAGACCAGATATAACTGTATGGACCAGATATAGCTGTATAGACCAGATATAACTGTATGGACCTGATATAGCTGTATAGACCAGATATAACTGTATGGACCTGATATAGCTGTATAGACCAGATATAACTGTATGGACCAGATATAATTGTATGGATCAGATATAACTGTATGGACCAGATATAGCTGTATGGACCAGATATAGCTGTATGGAGTAGAGTAGTATATGAGCTTACAGATATCCGGCACCTCTCCGCTTCGCTCCGCTCCGCTCCGAGCTACCGGATATCTGTAAGCTCATATACTACTTATTTGCCCACCTGCCCTCCCTTTTCAATAAAATACATCACCAAAAATGTCTTTAATAAATATAAACTCCCCTAAAACCAATTTTGGAGCAGGAGACATTCAAAAATCTCTGATTAAACTTCCCGGTTTCCCATGGGCTAAATATAAAGGTGAGAAACATCTTCCAGGTCATAATTATACTGGTCCAGGAACTAGGTTAGATTTACGATTGGATGAAAATGATAATCCAAAACCAGGTGAAGAACCTGTTAATAGAGTAGATGCTGCTGCACTTAAACACGATAAACTATACAGAAATGAAGACTTACAATTTCGACATGAAGCAGATAAACAAATGATTAAAGAATTAGACTCCATTCCAAATCCCACTTTTAGAGAAAAAGTTGAAAGAGCATTAATCATAAGATTATTAAAATCAAAAATGAAATTGGGTATGGGATTAGCAGATGAAATTCATAAAGAATTCAGAAAAACTAAAAACTTTTTAAAAGTTAAAGTATTTGCCAAAGACGATATATGGTCAGCAGATTTGATTAATATGCCTCCAGAAAGAGGTTATAAATATTGCTTAACAGTTATAGATTTATATACGAGATACGCTTGGGTTATTCCTTTAAAAAACAAAACAGGTCTAACTGTTAAAAAAGCATTTGAAACAATAATGAAACAGAAAACCCAAAAAGTTATGGGTAGATCAAGGAACAGAATTTTATAATAAAAATATGAAATCTTTAGGGTTTGAAATTTACAGTACATATAACGAAGGTAAAGCTGTAGTAATTGAGAGATTTAACAGAACTCTAAAAAACAAATTATTCAAAAAGTTCACAGAATTGAATTCTCAAAAATGGCTTAAAATATTACCCATTGTTGTCGATGAATATAATAATAAAATTCATTCATCTATAAAAGTTACTCCTACAGAAGCTTCAAAAAATCCAGATATTATAAAATCAATTAACACACAAAACAATTTTGAAAATGAAAATTTAAATATTAAACTCAAATTTAAAGTTGGAGATCGAGTTCGTATTTATAAATATAAAAGTAAATTCGAAAAAGGTTATGTTGGATATTGGACGAATGAAATCTTTATTATTGATAAAATTAATAAAACTTCACCACCAACTTATAGTTTAGTAGATTTACACGGTGAAGAAATCTTGGGCAGATTTTATCAAAACGAACTTTGATGCCGGACTTAACCACTGATACTTTCTTAAGATGTTTCAAACGATTTGTAGCACGATTCGGATCTCCAGTACGAATCATATCAGACAACGCAAAAACATTTGGATCGGCTTCCGAATACCTAAAATTATTCTCGGATAACTCTCCTGTAAGACACTATTGTACAAATCATCGAATAGACTGGAAATGAAATGAAATGAATGGAGTTTTACGTCCTACTCTTCTGCACCTTATGGGCTAATGAAGACGGGCAACGCCATGCAGTGTGCAATGAGGGAAATTTTGCCAGGACAGCGGCATTAGCCTACTCTTTTTGCGATTTCCAACTGTCGAGGGATCTTTAACGTGCACAGCCTGTAGCACACGGGGCCTCGGTTTATTGTCCCATCCGAACGACTAGACGCTTTTTCCATGTCAGTCCCTCCGACCTGCATCACTGACAAGGGGAAACCGGGCTGAAAAATCCGAAAGTTCATCTCGACCTTTGCCGGGATTGAACCCTGGACCTTCAGGTTAGCGAGCAAGCGTCTAACCCACTGAGCCACCGCGGCTCCCATCGAATAGACTGGTCATTCAACTTGGAAAAAGCACCCTGGTGGGGTGGCATCTTCGAGAGACTTAATAAATCAACTAAAAGGTGTTTAAAGAAAACCATCAGTAATGCCAAGTTATCGTATGATGAACTGTTAACCGTAGCAGTTGAAATAAAAACAATACTAAATTGTAGACCCCTTTCATATGTGTCATCCGAGGATTGGGAGGAACCTTTAACCCCATCTCATTTGTTATATGGACGTCGCTTGTTAGGACTACCAAATAATGAACCTTCAGATCTTAATGATTTTAACCTAGAGTCACTTAGCGGTTTGAGAAAAAGACATTTACACCTGAATATGGTTTTGCGTCATTTTTGGTCTCGCTGGAAATCTGAGTATCTATTAGAGTTGCGGAATAGTCATAGAGCCAACCCAAGTTGAACCACAAACTCCGTTTCAATTGGGGATATTGTCATCGTCAATGATGAACATCAACCACGTAGTTTGTGGAAGTTAGGCAAGGTTGAAAAACTCATAACTGGAAGTGATGGATTATCAAGAGGTGCTATCGTAAAGGTTTATGCTCATGGAAAATCATTTACTCTTCGACGCCCTATTCAACTTTTGTACCCACTAGAAGTTAGTCATGAATCCAAAGCGGTAGAAGTTCCTGAACCGATAAATCCATGTGAACTACAGCAAATCCAGATTCAATTGATCCCATACCCAATCAACGTCCACGAAGAATGGCAGCAGTTCTATCAGATTCTAAGCGGAAAGAGTGGATAAAACAATTAAATCATTGTGATGGACAATTTGACAATCATTAATTTATCGATTCTCTTTGAACATTCAGTGCATGGTATTATTTCTATAGTAAGTGTTATATCTATTGTGATATCCATTTTTCATGTAGGACATTTTGAATGGATATCAAGGGGGAGTGTGAGAGACTTGTTATCCTGGACAACAGATTGTCCCCCTTTTGTGAACTCTTTTTTGTTGAAGATTAGATTCAGTCTTATGTTTATGTTCGCCATTGAATGATCTAGAATCCACAATAAATCCAATATAAATCCTTTTATACAGCCTTCTAAAAATGAATCATCGCATCAGGTACTACTGGCAGAAGTAGTAACCACCATAGAGCTCAAAATATACTACAATAGGCAAACTAGGCAGCTGCCTTTCGGCCCATAACAAATTTTGTAAAATTATCAAACAGTTAATAAATTCCCGCAGGCCCATCGAAAATTCGGCTTAGCCGATGAGAAATTTCTTCCCATAATAAAACCCATACCTATACGTTATTATAAAGGTCTCGTAACCTTATTTCTTATATTATTAAAATGTGTCTCTTTGGTTTAATGTTTCTGTGACCTATATAGTTTTTTAGTTTAGTTATCTCCCTTGAAAATACATTCATTTTGTTTTATCTAAACTAGCTGTGCACGTGGGTGGGTTTCATTAAATTCATCAGTTTTTTTATCTTGTAAACGAGAGCGGAAGTTTTTTATTTGTTGAATATTTCTGGGGGTGGTACCTGGTACATTATGCTCTAATATGTTTCCGGACAATTCAGCTGCTATTGTTCTAGGACCACAGTTGGATTTAGTAGCTTCAATAATTTTCTTTTTTGTAGATGGGGCTGTACTTATGAAAGGTATTTCTTTTCTTTTGTTTGGAGACAGAACTAATTCTTTTCCTTCTGGAAAAACATATTCAATCAAACCAAAACTAGTATACTCTGAAATAGAAAAAGTACTTGGATATAATTTCAAGTCATTTTAAAAGATAATCGAACAATAAGTTATCATTCCTTTTTTTTTAAATAAGCTTATGCCTCAGTGGACTGGTTTAATACTGGTAAATCTTTTTATACTATTATACAACAGAATCTCTCCAAAAGTATAATAAAATATCACACTCTCACAGTCAAGATGCAAATTTTATTTTACCACCAGCACTGGGTCTATAATTTAGAAATAAACGTTGGTCTCACTTGCATTATTGTTGGTAATGTGACAAACAGAATAAATGACAATGTCATCTAGATGTATGTTTGTGCCTAATGCTCGTGAGGCCAACGTTTAATTCTTACATTTTCATTTAGATAATTAAAATCAATAACTCAATTTTCACTTTTTTGATGTGAATTTGCTTTAAATCTTAAATTACATCCCTGACCTGTTGTGCTTTGACGAAAACATAATATCACTTGGCCAACTGTAGTTATTGAGAAATAAATGCCACTTTGCTTGGTTCATTGAAGGGAATGAGTAGGCTACTGGTGCTACTGGCAACACAAATAGGTCAGGTACGTTCTCATGACATGACAATGACCAATATCTTCACAATGTTTGGTCAAATCTTTAGCCGCAACTTTTTCAATCAACCAGTCATCATCACCATCAACTCCATATTTTTCTTTGGGCCTAGGCCTAGATCTAAATGTTCTGTATTTGGACACCTGATTTTTCCAAGTGCTGGAAGTGTGCTTCCAGTCTTGGTGAAGCGTTTTATCAACTAAATATACTGCTGATTTGGTTGGATTAACAGGAGGCACATGAGCGGAATTATTATAGTCTACGTCAAGTATTAACTTTGAAAAATTTTAAAAGGTGGAAGAAAGATCCCTTGGCCTTGTTGATCATCCATGACACCGAGGCGGTAAAAAATTAAGGGAAGTAACTCTGAAACAAACGACCTTGCTTTCGTGATCATTTAAAAAAGATTTAAGGGTACTTTTACCGTTAATTGTGTGGCCCATTTGAATTCAAATTAGATTATTGCTTTTTTGGCATGGATTGTATCAGTTAATGTGAAGAAAGAAATCGCTGAACACGAAAAGAAAATATTTATTTTTTTCGTTTCATTCTTCATTCTTTTGAAACCCACCCCTGTGCACGTGTATTGTCATTTCTTGTCAGATTAGTCCTGTTGATCTATAGAACCTTTCTCACCTATTTGTATTTTGTTTATCTTGTGCTTTAGAAACAAGAAATCATCTCTTTATTTTTTGTCCTGAAGCTCAATTACTTTGGAATGAAATCAACAAAATATTTATATTAAATAATTTCAATATACCACTTTCCTCAAAAATAAAGATTTAGGAATTTTAAATAAAGAGAAGGGTCAATCAATGGAATCATTTATCTTTTCAAATCACTTATTTGTACTGACTAAATTCTATATCTTTAAAGTAAAATATTTGAATTACAACATACATATAAATAATTTCAGATCCTTTTTAAAGGAGACAGCCGAAACTGAAACAAGTATGGATCCTAATTTACAAAACAAATGGGTCTTTTTTCAGAATTATTACTCCACTTTATTGTGATGCCTATAATGCTTGTATCATAATCCTTGTATAGATATTTGTACAACTTTTCATCTCTCTTTAGATAATATATTGTATAATATTTATCATGTATAATTATATTTTTCTCATTATCAATATCAGTTTATATTATTATTCATTTTTATATAACATTTCTCATCTCGTTATTGTATAATATTTATTATTCTATAATTATATAGTCAACTTGTAACTATAGTCAACTTGTAACTATAGTCAACTTGTAACTATAGTCAACTTGTAACTATAGTCAACTTGTTACTATTCACTATGCATCATTGTATCATATGCAATGTGTTCATAATAAATTTATTCATAAAAAAAAGATAAGTTTCATGAGGGAAACATGTCTTCGGAAAATGACAGATTAAGATCTATTTCTCATGTAAACCACTTGCAAGGATTGTCTAATACACAGGCATGCGAGCAACTTGCAGAAATAGATAAAACATCTTTATTTCATGAATAAGATGAAGCCAGAAAATCATCTTCTTAAGCTTAGGTTAATACTACATTTAAGAAATGAAACAAAAAATAACACTCTGGTCAGTAACCTTCAAGTCATTTATAATACACCATACAATCCTATTGACACTCTGGTCAGTAACCTTCAAGTCATTTATAATACACCATACAATCCTATTGACACTCTGGTCAGTAACCTTCAAGTAATTTATAATACACCATACAATCCTATTGACACTCTGGTCAGTAACCTTCAAGTCATTTATAATACACCATACAATCCTATTGACACTCTGGTCAGTAACCTTCAAGTAATTTATAATACACCATACAATCCTATTGACACTCTGGTCAGTAACCTTCAAGTCATTTATAATACACCATACAATCATATTGACACTCTGGTCAGTAACCTTCAAGTATTTATAATACACCATACAATCCTATTGACACTCTGGTCGGTAGTAACCTTCAAGTCATTTATAATACACCATACAATCCTATTGATACTCTGGTCAGTAACCTTCAAGTCATTTATAATACACCATACAATCCTATTGACACTCTGGTCAGTAACCTTCAAGTCATTTATAATACACCATACAATCCTATTGACACTCTGGTCAGTAACCTTCAAGTATATAATAAATAATACATTGAATTGGCAGTAACTTCAATAATTTATTTAATAAATAATTCCTATTTGATATGTAGAACATCAAGTTTTATATAACATCAATCTATGAATTGTATAACTTCAAGTATTTATAATAACATACATTATGACATTTCTATCATACTTAGTATTTATATGCCAAGAATCTATTATATTATATAATTCTTCAAGTAATTATAATAAACAACCTATTGATACCTGTCAGTTATCAAGTCATTTATAACACATCATTTATACATGCTGTCAGTAACAAGGTCATTTAATACACATACAATCTATGAATTTGGGTACCTTAGTAATTTATGGTACACGTTGAATCCATTGAACCTGGTCATAATTAAGTACATTTATACATGTTGTCCATTTATTTAGATAGAAATTGCCATTTATGCAATAAGTTATCATTTAATATTATTTATAATTGTTGTACCATTTTATGCATGTTGGTCCATGTTGATAGACATGATGTCCAATTTATGTAATTACAATAATGATAAAAGGAACTTTTTGACCATGGTCAACTTGACAAATGTTATAAGCTGTATTAATCAAGTAATAAAGTTTGTTAATAAAGGATTATGCCCTTGCTATATTTATACATGTTGTCCATTTATACATGTTGTCCATTTATACATGATGTCCATTTATACATGTTGTCCATTATATATATATTTATTGCTTGTTTTAAAGAAAATGATCTTATTTCATTTAATCAGTGGAATGTACCAGAACACCATTTTATGCTTACCATATCTATTGATGAAAGCATTCAAGCAGCAATAGATGCCCACTTCATCTCAAAAGTACTTCAATGGAGAAGGTATGTACTGGATTTGATTCAATTATATTGGTGTAAAATCTAGGTCAATGAAAATCAAACAATCCTGTAATATCAGTATTTGCTTACATGAAGCCGAATTCTTAAAGGATTTTGTCAGTTTGATTAGAAAAATCATTACACAAGTTTAGCACAACATTTAGTATAACTATAGATAAAGGGGTTGTCAATAAACTGCTACTGGGCATATATTACCTTGACTGATTATAACTCTCAGATGTCCAACATGTTATGATGCCAAGTTGGAAATGGTTGAAGAATTGAGGATATTGAACTCTCCATCAATTGTGGCAATTCACCTTCATAGATTCAAAATTGTACAACTACCTAATGGTGCTGGAACTTTGATTCAAAAAGAATGAGAGATCTATTAAAATTCAACGGTTAGTATATGGATAATTTGATTTTTTTTAAATAATTATTTATTATATACATTGTTCATTATTTATTTTACATTGTTTAAATTTCAGGACAGTTAATATCAAAACAGATGATACATATACAAATTATCATTTCTCTACCATAGTTGTAAGTATGCATATTAGAAAATATTAATTAAGGTATAGGAGGTTTAAATTTAAAAGGTTCATTTGTATTTGATTTTTGAGTAAATTCCAACAAAAAATATCTTTTAAAGGAATAAAAATCTAAAAAAATGATCTGAGTTGTAAACATTTTATTTTATTGTAGTGCTATAGAGGGGACCTTGTGTCAGATGGTCATTGTAAGTTTTAATACTACAGAATAACAATGATGATAGTTTAATATGCATATAGTTCGGCAGATATGATATTGTCAAAACTGTTATAAATAATAACTTTTTTTAAAATTAATTTTCAGACTGGATGCTATATTCTTTTCTATAAGAAAGTTGGAGAAAGTATAAGGCGTCCTATTCACAAAAGGAAATCAGAAGTCATTGTTGAGGTAAACCAGTTATAATGAGTTGTTTTTCTAGTCTAGTTCGAAGCAACGACAAAACATGCCTTTTATCATACATGTATTCATGTTAGGAATTATCTTGATCAGAAATGTATATCAAGATAATAGAATGATTTAAGATATAAAACTACAAGATATTAATTTACTTTCTAGGATGTGGGATCAGATTCTGACACTGTGATGGAGCCGAAATTCTCTTCAATATCATCACCATCTGTAGCTGATGATTTATTTCCAAATAACGATGTTCATTGACTTAGAAATTAAAAATAAAATTAAAATACGAAAATGTATGTCGGTATCTTAAAATTATTTTTTTATTTTTGCCAGGATGAACCACAACCAAAATCAAAATTAAAGACAAAGGTAAACAATTTCAATTCAATTCTGTGAATTTTGAATGTTATGATCTTTTAACTACAATTTTTTATATTTATTATAAGCATAAAATTCAATGTTGCTAATAATTTCAGAAATATGAAACAGAAGAAACATTTTAGTTATTGCTCAATTTATTATTCAAAAACTATTTGTTTATTTAAAAAATTCAAATTATAGGTTTTATTCACTTAATCTATGACCTTGAAAATTGGGTCAAATAATGTTCATTATATTGTCTTCATGTAGGTATTTTTTTAATTTGTCCTACTTAAAAATTTCAGAGATATTTGTACCTAAACATAGCAAAAATTGATAATTTTCATATTTGTCGCCACCTTTAACATCTACGGAAGGTGTGACCTAATTAGTTTATCACTTTGAAAATTCAATGTATTACCTAGATGTTGGGCTCCATAATATTCTAAGTTTGTCGAAATACGTTCATAATTGTCAGCAATTCTAGTTTTAATTATTATAAGTTATTGCCGCTGTTCTTGAATTCTTTGAAACTTGGTGTGCGTGTTTGATATAACACAAGGATAAACTTTATTGAAAATCAGACCAATCCAAAAACATCTAATATGAGTTATTGCCCTTGTTCTTGAAAACGTGTCTGCCCTTGTTCTTGAATTCTATGTGGACACGATAGAGAGATGGGGTCTTGATGGATTTTGACGAAACTTGGTGTGCGTGTTTGATATAACACAAGAATAAACCTTATTAAAAAACAGACCAATCAAAACATATCTAATATGAGTTATTGCCCTTGTTCTTGAAAACGTGTGTGCCTCTGTTCTTGAATTCTTTGTTGACACGATAGAGAGCTGGTTTTTGATGAAATTTGATGAAATTTATTGTCACTTTTCATAATCACACAAGGATGAACTTTAATTAAAAATCAAGAAAAATCTTTCATTTACCGACAATGTGGGCGTATTACGATAGCCATCGCTATTTTTATAGAAGGTATCATAAGGTTTTCGTAACATTTAAAGAATATGAAATCCGAGATGGCTGCCGAACAAAACTAGTTGTGGGATATTTTCGCTAATACATGTAATACACTTACGAATGATGTATACAAATGAATGTTTATTGAGACAAAGATTTAAAATATTATGGAATCATCGAATGCGTGTTTTATATGCCAAAATGTAAGATAGCCTTGCGAAACAAGTTGACATACGCCCACCAGCAGCTTTGATTGCATGTTCAAAACATTGTTTGTTGTCCATTCACATTTGGTTTATTTCTATTTTATACAGAAATTTTAAGCAGACAAAATAATAATTAAAAGAATCCATATATTAAGAAATACATAAATAGTTTACATGTAGACCTCAGTACGATAGAGACACTATCTCAGTAAAGAGTGTTTTAGCACTAAAAATTTAGGTGTCTCTGTTTTGTCAACTTGTTGTTATTCTTTGTCGGACGAAGTGTGTACAATAAATTAATTTATTTGTTGGATATAATTATGAATCATACCCAGACGTGAACAAACAGTCTACAGTGTATTAGCACTTCGGACTAAACTGAAAGTATCTGTCTACATCAAAACAACAGTAAATCTCTCGTCTAAATGTTTTATATTGGACATAAATGTAACTGACTGTAAACTGACCATTATTTATAAATTGAACCCTAATGAGCACATGTGTAATTTGTTACACCACCTCCTCAATTTACATGCAGCCTTGAGATATACTAAGGACGGATAATATCAATGTGGAGCAAACTTACAATAATTATAGTAATAGCAACTGTGTATAATAATGTCTGCTATTATAAAAGTCGATTTACTGGATCACCTTTACCTAATACTTCATTACTGATATAGACCACTTGTCACACTGATCTTAGAAATGGTTTACTAGAATTTTAGCACACTGCTGAATCAATGGATACTTGGGTTTTTTGCTCACCTCGTGGTTCTCACTAAGCTTTGAATAAACAAGGAGTAAACCGTTTAGTGCTAACATTGTTCAAAACCTTGGCCGAATTGATGGTATTGAGCAAAGATCGTTTATTGTAAATTCATCATCATAAGCAGGTAGTAAAAATCTCAATATTCAGAATTAATATTTATTATTTTTTTTCGTAGGTCGAACAATTGTTTGCTTCAATTTATGAATACCATGTACCAAAACCTACAGAAATGCGTCCCTGGATCTGGTAACTTAAAAAAGCCTACCATTAATTGTTATACGCCAAAACTATTTTAAAAACTTATGTAACTTATGTTCATGGATCATCAAGCCCCTTGTTAATACCGTAACAACATTTATTATTCTTATCGCCAATTTAAATGATATATATTTTTAAAGATAATTTGTTACCAAATGAAGGGAAGACATTCAAGATATAAACCAAGTTGCCAGTCCTGTCTATTTCATTCTGAAATTTTTAAAAACTTTTAGGGTGAAGCTTTTGAGACCAAGTCCTTGGTAGTAGAACCAATTGCTTACTAGCAATAGACCATGTTGCTTACTTCAAAGATCAAGGCCAGGAGATCTTATTGACCATCTCTAGATACCAAGATCTGGAGCTTGTTGACTTAGCTCTTATGCCTTTTTGGCTTCTTTGTTATTTTATGATCCTTATAGACTGTCCTAGATATCGTAGACTAAGACCTAGTCCACACACCTGCCTGGTTTAATCTCAACCAGAATCTACTTTCTTCCATTCGTGATCAAAACTCTGTTTATCAGCAATGATGCTAATTAATTTTTTTAATTGTGATTAAATTAGGATTGTGCAATACTTTCTCCTAAAGCTAAACGTCAACTACATCTAAACCTATTCAGTTCTAAAGGTATGATTCTTAGATACAGTCAGCTCAATAACATAAAATCTCTTTTTAATCCTGAAATAAATTGAAATAAAAATCTTGTATCTCAATTTCTACTATTGTAAAATATAAACTATCCTCTTTATTTTTATTCCATTCTATCACAGGGACGACGACAGAATACAAAAAATATGTCGTAATTACGTAATTTTTTTAATGTCAATCTTATCAAGATGGCGGACGGGGTAAAGTCGCTATTCGTCTCGCTCAACTATTTTTGATTTAACAAGTGATTTCTTGATTATTTGTAAAGACACTGGATATTTGAATTGAGGCAGATATTATGGATAATACGGATTACGAATTTATACAGTAAGGTATTCACAGGAAAAACTGTCCCCCTATCTCAAAGTATTAGAAATTAAGCTTGTATTGTAACTATGGGACGAAATAAGAACAATCATAATCGTGGCGCGTCAAAAAGGCCCAGAACTGCTAGTTCTAACATTAGTGACACCTCAGCAGAAATTATTGACAAGATTTTGCAGAATGAAGATTCTCTTAAAAGTTTAATATATAACTTATTGAAGAATGAAAATGCTAAATCTCAAATATTGACCCAATTACAACCCGAAATTCTGAGTATTGTTAATAATAGGATTAGTGTTCTTGAGGATCGCATTGATGACCTTGAGCAGTATTCAAGAAGAACCTGTTTAAAGTTAAGTGGTGTTCCCGAAACGCCAAACGAAGATACTGATCAGATTGTACTCAATGTAATTAATACTCATGTTCTCAAACCACTGGACATTTATATATCCCTTCAAGATATTGGTCGTACTCACCGAATAGGTCGTTTTAGTCAGGGTCGAACAAGAGATATCATAATAAGATTTCTAAGCTACAGATGCCGTGCCCTTGTATTTGCCAACAAGAAGAACCTTAAATCAACAAACCGACAATCCAGCATCAGATATTACATCAATGAAGCTCTTACAAGAAGGAGGTCAGAAATCTACAAGAAAGCCAGGGAATTGTACCGAAGGAAACTGATTGAATCATGCTGGACATATGACGGTAAAATACTTATAAAATCTCTAAATGACACTATTATAACAATCAAATCATTAACACAACTGGAAAGGTTTCAAGAGTGTGAAGTGAGTGACAGAGCAAATCAGTCCTCCGACCACGATGTATCTCGTAGAAATCATGAACATTCTTCAAATGGTGCAACAATCAATACTGCCAGATCACAAATTAACCACTACTTCCAACCTTTACAATTTGTGCGCTCTACATCAACACCCCTGCAAAATGGACATAATATGGTTACATCAACTGAAGCTGATCAACAGCAAACTTTGTCGAGATCTAATGGAATGGGTGACATAACATTGCAAAATGATTTGGGAAATCGTGACCTGGAGCATTCCTTAGCTAAATCATTGGATAATGGATATGATACCCCTAACAATCACCCAACTGCAACTGACTAACATTGTCGCAGAGCTCACCATGATAGAAATCGAATTCTATGCTCTCAACTGTTATGGAACGTTAATGGTTTGAAATCAAAAATAAGTGATCCTGATTTTATTAATTTTGTCAGCAATTATAGTGTGTTATATCTATCAGAAACTTGGTTAAAGCCTGGCGAAAATCCTAATCTTGAGGGCTTTAACCCTGGTGTATTTGTGAATCGAACTAGCAGCAACAAAAAACAAACTATCTGTGGTGGTCTTGCTTTTTTTGTTAAGCCTGATTTTCAAAAATATTTCCAAATCGAAGAGACTATTAATATTGGAATACTAGTGTCTAAAATTGATAAGCAATTCTTGCATTCTGAAAAATCACTATATAATATATTTGTTTATATACCCCCAGAACGTTCAAAAGTATACAATATAATTGATGATAACTTTTTTGACATAATTGAAAATCTTGTTTGTAAATATCAAAACTTAGGTGATGTCGTCTGTTCGGGTGATTTCAATGGTAGAACCGGATCATTACGAGACACTATTCATAATATAAATGATTGTATTTATGCACCTGAATTGGACGATACATGTGTAAAGGAGATTAGTCAAAGAGTCTCAAAAGATAATATTGTCAATGCATATGGTAGGAAAATTATTAACTTATGTAAATCAAACAATTTAGTTATCGCAAACGGTAGATGTGGATCAGATAGGTATGTTGGAGACTGGACATTCAGCTCTAGAAATGGTCACAGTGTCATTGACTATTTAATTGTACCATATGTATATCAAGATATTTTAAGTGAATTTAAAGTTTTAGATTTCTTTGAGCACTCAGACCACGCTCCTTTATTATTTGATATCGAATTTTTAACAAATGAAAATAATATTAATTTTCAAACTGATAATTTTAAAACAATAGAGTATCTAAAATGGGATTTGGACCGAAAAGAAGAATTTCTTTCCGAAATTATTTCTAATTTACCTGTTTGGAAATCATATATAGATAATTTGAATGTAAATCATACTGATATTAACTCCATTATCCAAAGTTTGTCGAATGACTTCAAAAAAGTGTCATATCGCATATTTGGTAAAAGGATCACAAAGTGTGATAGAAAAGAGGTACCTTTTTGGTTTGACAAAAACTGTAAACAAGAAAAGCAAGCTTTTAGTAAATTCCGGAATGTCTATAATAGAAATAAAACAGAAGAGAATAGGAGATCATATCAAAAAGCCAGGAATAAGTACAATAGGATTAAAAGAGTCACTAAATATAAACACTCAAAGAGTCTAGGTTTAAAAGTTTCAAAGATAGCAAAACGTAATCCTAAACAATTTTGGTCTTTCTTCCGAAATCAAAACAATAAAAAGACAAGAACTAACCTTACAATAGACAAACTATTTGATCATTTCAAGGGTATTTTGGGAAAAGCCCCGAAAAATAATGCACATGAAAAACCAGTATATCAAGGAGATAATGCTCATAACGATTTGAATGAATTAAATAGTGAAATAACCGAGGATGAAATTAGAAATGCGATTTTAAAATTAAAACGGGGAAAAAGCTCGGGTATCGACGGAATTCCACCTGAATTCTTTTTAGATTGCGGGGCATTGTTGATACCAATAATTTCCAAATTATTTAACTATATATTAGACAATAATCAATATCCGAAATCTTGGCTAGAAGGTATTCTTATACCTATCCCCAAAAAAGGTAATCTAGATAATCCCGATAACTTTAGAGGAATTAATCTTAGTAGTGTTTTTTCTAAAATATTTTCAAACATAATTAACTCGAGGTTATACAATTGGGCCGAGAGAAATAATAAAATTCCTGAATATCAATTTGGTTTCCGAAAAGGCATGAGCACTACCGATGCAATTTTTGTTTTAAATGGTATCATATCATCGGTACTGAGTCAGAATGAACGATTATTTTGCGCATTTATTGATCTTAAGAAATGTTTTGATAATATTGATCGACTCCTACTTTTTTGCAAATTACAAGAAATAGGTATTGATACGAAAATTGTTAAAATCATCAAATCAATATATTCTAACGTTAAAATATGTGTGAAGCACGGTAATAAATTCTCAGATTTTTTTGACAGTCGTTTAGGTGTTAAACAAGGTGAACCGTTATCACCACTCATGTTTTTATTATTTATGTATGATATCGGAAAACATATGCACATGGGCTTCTGCACTGATCTTTTTAAAGTAAACACTTACCTGTTATTTATTTTATTGTTTGCAGACGACACTGTTCTATTTGCAAAATCGAAAGACTCGCTCCAAATACTTTTGAACAAATTTCATTCTTACTGTGAGAAATGGTACCTTGAAATCAACCCAGATAAAACAAAAATCGTAGTTTTCCAAAAAGGCAGTAGTAAGACCGACTATACGTTCAGGATCAATAACATTCCTATAGAAATTGTCAACGAATATTTATATCTCGGTGTTCTTTTATATAAAAATGGTAAATTTCATGAAACTCAGAAACGTGTTGCGGAACAAGGTCAAAAAGCTATTGCTTCTCTCTTCAGTAAAGTAATTGACAAGCACCTATCTATTAGTGTGTAATGTAAATTATTTGATTCCTTAGTAACACCCGTTCTGAACTATGGTTGTGAAGTTTGGGGCTTTTTAAATCAGTCAGAGATAGAAAGCGTTCACAGAAAATTTCTAAGGAGAATATTGAACGTTCCTAACTCTACACCCATAAATTTTTTACTGGGTGAGCTTGGGCGTTATCCATTCCATGTTGTTCATATATTAAAAATATTAAAATACTGGTTACAATTGGTAATTAGCAAAAGTGGTCTAAAATTTGAAATATATATTTTATTAAAGAAACAGTCTGAAACAGGTATCAAGAACTGGGCTTCCAATATCAAAGAATGTTTAGATAACCTAGGATGTTCATATATGTGGCGTAATCAAGATACAGTTACTCTGGCTGACTTTGCGTTTGCAAAAAATCGAGTAATTGACCAATTTATACAAGTGTGGTTTTCCGAGGTAAACAATTCCTGTAAACTTAAGTATTATTCTAGATATTATGAAACGTTTTCTCGAGCTAATTATTTAGACGTTATCCCAAATAAAAAGTTTCGGAATATATTATGTAAATTTAGATCGGGTTCTCTGAAACTAAATATTGAAGTTGGGCGATACCTGAATATCCCAAAAGATAACCGAATTTGTAAATGTTGTAATTCCAAAATGATAGAAGATGAATTTCACTTTATTTTATGTTGTCCGCTATATAGGAAATTGAGACATCAATATTTACCCCGTTCGTGTTGGAGTTGGCCATCTTTGTTTAAATTTTATAGAATTATGGGTAATAAATCTCCACCTATAATAAAAAACCTATCAAAATATTTATTTTATGCTTGGAAAACAAGAGAACAATATAATCAAATGTGTATATAATAACTTATGAATATTGATTACTTGTAAATATTGTAAAAGAAATGTTTTTATATTTATGCACATTTTGTCAATGCTACAGCATTATGTTTTGTACATGCACATGCTAACGCAATAAACCTATCTTATCTTACAAGATATATTACAAGGGGTAATATGTAATAAAAACCAATATATTTCTTGAACATCCTACTTACTTGTATCTCCTCGATCAAAATTAATTTGTTTTAAAAGGATTAATGATAAATGGAAAGTATTTTTAATTACACGTTTATTTCGCTTAAATCTGTTCAGTAGATTTCTTACGCCTAACAAAAACAATATAGATCTAAGATGTTTACGTAAACTTTTAAATAATTAAATTAACTATTGGATTTTTTAAGTTACAAATTTTAAATATGTTCAGGGACACATTTGGCTAGATTTTGATGTGAAGTTTTCATAAATTTTAACTAAAGAAATAATTCTGCTTACAATGTTTTACACAGAAATGAGACATCTACCAAACCAGTATCTTTTAAAAACAACACACCAAAAGTTATTAATTATAATTTATTTTCCAGAACCAAATTGTAAGAATTCACCAGCAACCCAGTCCATTTTAAAAGCAAGAGTTACTCATTTCTAATTTCTAGAAAGCATTATTTAAGAGCTAAAATAAGAACTTTTATATGAAAATTACATGAAATAACTTCGAATAAAAATTACATTTCAACTGAATCACAAAGGGAAATTTTTGAAACTATGGTATCAACTGAGAAACTGAATATTCATATGATATTAACTTACAAAACTATTGTATTAACATGCACAACTATTGTATTGGCTTCACAAACTATGTTAGTTACTTAGAAAACTATGGTATAACTGAGAATCTGGAAATGGAAGAAAACTACTCTGAAACTAGTTTTGTTAACTTATATCTTAGATGTCTTACAGACAAGAGGCAGTGCTCAAGCCACATGACATAATCTTTAACTACGTTAAGTTATTAAAATACGCGACCTGTTGATTATGTATAACAGAATAAAATTGTGAAGGTTACGTAGGAAATAAATAATAATAATATTCATGGAAGCTACAAACGTTCTTCATAAGAAAATTATAAGCTCTTAGAAGGAAAAGTTGGACATATCAAAATATGGCTTATTTTCTCCCTATAAGTTCCTTATGAAAGTCATTTGAAATTTACGAATTCTGGCTGAAATAGAATCGAGTATGCTTGTAACAATTGTAAGTAAGGGCCATTTTAGCAGGTAGTAGTAGTAGTAGTACCACAAATACATTCCTGTCTGTCTGTCTGGATGTAGAAATTGTGCTTTAGGTATTTGAGGTTTAAAACTGACACCGAGACAACTCCCTGAAGTACTGAGTAGTGCAAATTTTTCAGTACTGATGTGAGTGTATAATGTTTTATCAATGATTGATAATACTGAAAAATCCAGTATCAAATCAATTTATTGGTTTGGAATATGTATATTGTGTTATTATTTAAAAATTAAAGAATATCACTTCTTACCTGACTCTAGTTCTCTACGTTCTAGAATTCTGTTTACTTTCTAGAATTCTGTTTTGTCAGATGATAAATTTTACGTTCAAAAGATCTTGGCTAAAACAGTTGGTTGGTACTAATGTAGATGACGTCGTTTCTATCTGGAATTGGAAATTAAAATCACTGAATATAAAAATATACTATCCAAATTCTGATGTATGTTGGTAATTGTAAAGCTTAAATTTCCCTTCAAAAAAATTAGATTATATTTCTTTTAAAAAATCCCATTAGTAAATTCCTCATAGAATGAAAATAAAAGAACACTTACAATTCCCAATTGATGTTTGTTGTTCATTATTCTGTTCATTCTAATTCTTTTCTCAATTTTTGGCTTGAATTATCCACTGGATCTTCTTTGTAGTCTTCCTGTTTTGCTCCAATTGTGTTGACATGGAAAAAAATATAAGAATTGTTTACTTAAAAATGAAAACCAGTAACGTCATTTAAACATATAAAAACTATATCTCGACGTTTTTAAAACTTAAAAGGGTCAGTAAACACATGAACAAAAGTTACACCAGAAAATCTTTCTATAATATGCTTTATTTATAATAAACCCTTCAATTAGTTTTGGCGTTTAAAGATTAATGGTTTGGTTTTCGGGGTTTATATTTTACATAAAGAATGATTTAGGAGTAAATATAAAACAAAACGACCCTTTACTAAATAATACTTACCAAAACATCTCCATATAACTTATTTCTTGTTGATATCCTTAATGGCGGTTTAAACTCCCTGTACTGTTTAGGTAAAGATTTGAATATGTTGAAACAATAGTGTGGGTGAAAAGTGTTCAGATAAAGCTCACTGTAGTGGACAAGGATTGAATGGTAGTGATTTGTACGCAGATAGTTCAGTTCAGATTTTGTTGGTTTGAAATACTGAACTTTTAATTGGTTTGTTTAAATTTTGATCCAATCAGAATAAACACTGTGTGTGCTGGGTTCGATGTTTGAAACAATGAAACAGACTGTATGGAAGAAGACAGTTTAAAGAGCGATGGGCATCGTAATACGCCCACATTTAAATTGTTTGCCAATTTGCCTGAGAGGTTGACAAAAATTATTGGTAAATGATGAATGATTTTTCTTGAATTTTAATTAAATTTCGGGGAAGGAAGGGATTGATTCTCCCAGATGTACATTCCTAGGGTGACACAAATATTTTATTGAGAAATGGGGATCTGGATCTGTTGGATGATTTTCTTCTCTTCTGATCTGAAATTAGAAAAAAATAACCCGCCCATGTTCTGATTTTTTGGAATATGCCGATGATCTCATGCAATACAAACACACAGCACAGAGAGTAAAGAAATGTGACTATAACTTCAAGGGGAATAACTCTGTCTGTAATAACTCTATCTAATATATGTACACTGAAAACTTAACTAAGATTAAGTCCAGATTTTTTAGAAAGTTAATTTAAAATTAATTACGATGATAGATCAGTCATTTATTTTAGATTTATAGAATTATTATAGATTTCTTACACATTCACAAAAACTGTCTCTTATTCATTACAAACATGTCCTCAAGACCAAAAACAATAGATTAAATCTTTCACTGTTTTAGTTAGACAAGATCAGTAAATATAGCCCAATCAACAACCTGCTGAATTTACATATTCATCTTCTATCTCATGAATATTAATGAGTTCTATCGATAAATCAGAATCGGTCTACAGACATCTGATTGGTCATCATCTCATCTTGAATCTAAATAATTTCAACAATGTCAAATATCGAAATTCTCAAAAATAAAATACAAAGTTACAGAAATATATAAATATAAAGATTGTAGATTGACCAAGTTATAACAGATTGAATTGTGAAATAAACTTTATACAAATGATATATCTCTGATCTGTGTAATATCTAGTTGGACAACAAACTGATTGTTAGAATTTAAATATCTATTATTTATATCAGTCAGTTGAGACCAGGTGATAGATTCCAACCAACGAACACCGTATCCTCTCTCTACTCTCTTGTTACTAAATGTTTTAGTTATAGTTTTACTGTCGTTATAAATATTCAATACACTGATTGTACCATCAATATAACAATAGTCTAATCTAGGATTGTCATCTGGTAATAGTTTAATATCAATATATAAATAACCATCATACCCCCTACCTACACTACAACTCCATACCAAGTTACTGTAACTAAACTTGTCTTGACTGTAATACTCTTCACCCTCCTTCTTAATATCTTGTTTTAACACCGTGGACTTGTGTAGTTTGGCTATGTGATCATGTTTTAACACCATGGACTTGTGTAGTTTGGCTATGTGATCTTGTTTTAACACCATGGACTCCTGTAGTTTGGGTATGTGATCTTGTTTTAACACCGTGGACTTGTGTAGTTTGGGTATGTGATCTTGTTTTAACACCATGGACTTGTGTAGTTTGGGTATGTGATCTTGTTTTAACACTGTGGACTTGTATAGTTTGGGTATGTGATCTTGTTTTAACACTGAGGACTTGTGTAGTTTAGCTATGTGATCTTGTTTTAACACCGTGGACTTGTGTAGTTTGGCTATGTGATCTTGTTTTAACACCGTGGACTTGTGTAGTTTGGGTATGTGATCTTGTTTTAACACCGTGGACTTGTGTAGTTTGGGTATGTGATCTTGTTTTAACACTGTGGACTTGTGTAGATTGGCTATGTGATCTTGTTTTAACACTGAGGACTTGTGTAGTTTGGCTATGTGATCTTGTTTTAACACCGTGGACTTGTGTAGTTTGGCTATGTGATCTTGTTTTAACACCATGGACTTGTGTAGTTTGGGTATGTGATCTTGTTTTAACACCATGGACTTGTGTAGTTTGGGTATGTGATCTTGTTTTAACACCGTGGACTTGTATAGTTTGGGTATGTGATCTTGTTTTAACACTGTGGACTTGTGTAGATTGGCTATGTGATCTTGTTTTAACACCATGGACTTGTGTAGTTTGGCTATGTGATCTTGTTTTAACACCATGGACTCCTGTAGTTTGGGTATGTGATCTTGTTTTAACACCATGGACTTGTGTAGTTTGGGTATGTGATCTTGTTTTAACACTGTGGACTTGTATAGTTTGGGTATGTGATCTTGTTTTAACACTGTGGACTTGTGTAGATTGGCTATGTGATCTTGTTTTAACACTGAGGACTTGTGTAGTTTGGCTATGTGATCTTGTTTTAACACCGTGGACTTGTGTAGTTTGGGTATGTGATCTTGTTTTAACACCGTGGACTTGTGTAGTTTGGCTATGTGATCTTGTTTTAACACTGTGGACTTGTGTAGTTTGGGTATGTGATCTTGTTTTAACACCGTGGACTTGTGTAGTTTGGCTATGTGATCTTGTTTTAACACCGTGGACTTGTGTAGTTTGGGTATGTGATCTTGTTTTAACACTGTGGACTTGTGTAGATTGGCTATGTGATCTTGTTTTAACACTGAGGACTTGTGTAGTTTGGCTATGTGATCTTGTTTTAACACCGTGGACTTGTGTAGTTTGGCTATGTGATCTTGTTTTAACACCATGGACTTGTGTAGTTTGGGTATGTGATCTTGTTTTAACACCATGGACTTGTGTAGTTTGGGTATGTGATCTTGTTTTAACACCGTGGACTTGTGTAGTTTGGCTATGTGATATTGTTTTAACACCATGGACTTGTATAGTTTGGGTATGTGATATTGTTTTAACACCATGGACTTGTGTAGTTTGGGAATGTGATATTGTTTTAACACCATGGACTTGTATAGTTTGGGTATGTGATCTTGTTTTAACACCATGGACTCCTGTAGTTTGGGTATGTGATATTGTTTTAACACCATGGACTTGTGTAGTTTGGCTATGTGATATTGTTCTAACACCGTGGACTTGTATAGTTTGGCTATGTGATATTGTTTTAACACCATGGACTCCTGTAGTTTGGGTATGTGATATTGTTTTAACACCGTGGACTCCTGTAGTTTGGGTATGTGATATTGTTTTAACACCGTGGACTTGTATAGTTTGGGTATGTGATATTGTTTTAACACCGTGGACTTGTGTAGTTTGGGTATGTGATCTTGTTTTAACACCATGGACTTGTGTAGTTTGGGTATGTGATATTGTTTTAACACCGTGGACTTGTGTAGTTTGGGTATGTGATATTGTTTTAACACCGTGGACTTGTGTAGTTTGGGTATGTGATCTTGTTTTAACACCGTGGACTTGTGTAGTTTGGGTATGTGATATTGTTTTAACACCGTGGACTTGTGTAGTTTGGGTATGTGATATTGTTTTAACACCGTGGACTTGTGTAGTTTGGCTATGTGATATTGTTTTAACACCATGGACTTGTGTAGTTTGGGTATGTGATATTGTTTTAACACCATGGACTTGTGTAGTTTGGGTATGTGATATTGTTTTAACACCATGGACTTGTGTAGTTTGGGTATGTGATATTGTTTTAACACCGTGGACTTGTGTAGTTTGGGTATGTGATATTGTTTTAACACCATGGACTTGTGTATTTTGGCTATGTGATATTGTTCTAACACCGTGGACTTGTATAGTTTGGCTATGTGATATTGTTTTAACACCATGGACTCCTGTAGTTTGGGTATGTGATATTGTTTTAACACCGTGGACTCCTGTAGTTTGGGTATGTGATATTGTTTTAACACCGTGGACTTGTATAGTTTGGGTATGTGATATTGTTTTAACACCGTGGACTTGTGTAGTTTGGGTATGTGATCTTGTTTTAACACCGTGGACTTGTGTAGTTTGGGTATGTGATCTTGTTTTAACACCGTGGTAGTCCTCTTTAGAAATTGAAGAAAAAAAATTCTGTGAAGGTAGAATGTCGAAATATTCTAAAAACTTCTAAGTTTTACACAACGCCATGGAGTTAAAACATTATTACCAAAAAAGGACAAAGACTGTAGGTTCCTGAAGAATTGGAGGCCAATCAGCTTACTAAATACCCATTACAAGTTAATGACAAAAGTAATTGCATCCCGACTTAAAAATGTACTTTTACATATTATTAATAGTGACCAATCTGGTTTTATACAGGGTCGATCCATTGGTCAAAATATTAGAACATGATGTGATTGAATATTTAGAAGAAAATCAAGAAGAAGGAATAATCTTTCAAATTGATTATGAAAAAGCTTTTCACATTTGTTTAAGTGAAGAGATGCGTTTAATATCTTATGTTTATTATAAATCATAAAGCATGTTTGATGGCTGCTTAGCCTCTTGCATCAATGATAAAATATAAAGGTCACGGTCAACAGAGGTAAGTATTAAAGTAGGTCAAGTCCCTTACATCATTGACAATCAACCTATAACATAATACTGTAACAACACTAGAGTGCAAATTTATTGACAGGACACTTGAACACTTCAATTTTGGTCCTTCTATTAAAAAATGGATAAAAACATTGTACAATAATATAACTAATAGTATACTGAACAATGGCCATGTAACATCAATACTTAATATTCATCGTGGAGTCAGACAAGGATGTCTACTTTCTCCATACATCTTTATAATGTGTGCAGAAACTTTTGCATCCTATATTCGTAATAATAATAATATAAATCCCCCAAAGATACCCAATTTAAACCGTAAAATTTCTCAGTTTGCCGATGATAAGGTGTCTCTGTTTTGTCAACTTGTTGTTATTCTTTGTCGGACGAAGTGTGTACAATAAATTAATTTATTTGTTGGATATAATTATGAATCGAACCCAGACGTGAACAAACAGTCTACAGTGTATTAGCACTTTGGACTAAACTGAAAGTATCTGTCTACATCAAAACAACAGTTAATCCCTCGTCTAAATGTTTTAAATTGGACATAAATGTGTCTGACTTTACACTGACCATTGTCAACGATATCCAATGTGGCTCGTAGCGATGTTTAGGCTCTGACTGTGGAACGAGAAGTCTTCTGCTTCTATTAGGGGATGGTTCATAGGCTCAGACTCGTGGCAGAGGGGTCTATTCCTGTATAATTACCCATATATTGAAGATGATTTTGATACAAACACTAGTGATGGTAACATTATGGCTTTATACAAATGGCTACATGACAATGAAACTCTTCAGACATAAATGGACGACGATGATAATGATAGAGAATAATATGGCGGTGTTTACTCAACAAAAAGGCGGAAAACAACTCATCTGCACGTGCATGGATTTGATTGGCCATAATAACATGCTCGGTTGTCAGGTCTCAAATTATGCGACTCTTTATAGGGGAAAGCAGTCTGCCTTCGTGCTTTCGTACAGTAGGAGAAACATGTCTTCGTTCGTTCACTATAACATATTTTACAACCATGTGTTATAAATTGTACCCAAATGAACACATGTGTAATTTGTTACACCACCTCCTCAATTTACATGCAGCCTTGAGATATACTAAGGACGGATAATATCAATGTGGAGCAAACTTACAATAATTATAGTAATAGCAACTGTGTATAATAATGTCTGCTATTATAAAAGTCGATTTACTGGAGCACCTTTACCTAATACTTCATTACTGATATAGACCACCTGTCACACTGATCTTAGAAATGGTTTACTAGAATTTTAGCACACTGCTGAATCAATGGATACTTGGGTTTTTTGCTCACCTCGTGGTTCTCACTAAGCTTTGAATAAACATGGAGTAAACGGTTTAGTGCTAACATTGTTCAAAACCTTGGCCAAATTGATGGTATTGAGCAAAGATCGTTTATTGTAAATTCATCATCATAAGAAGGTAGTAAAAATCTCAATATTCAGAATTAATATTTATTATTTTTTTTCGTAGGTCGAACAATTGTTTGCTTCAATTTATGAATACCATGTACCAAAACCTACAGAAATGCGTCCCTGGACTTATCTGAATCTTTTAACTTAAAAAAGCCTACCATTAATTGTTATACTCCAAAACTATTTTAAAAACTTATGTAACTTATGTTCATGGATCATCAAGCCCCTTGTTAATACCGTAACAACATTTATTATTCTTATCGCCAAACTAAATGATACATTTTTGAAAGATAATTTGTAACCAAATGAAGGGAAGACATTCAAGATATAAATCAAGTTGCCAGTCCTGTCTATTTCATTCTGAAATTTTAATAAAGGCAGAACTTTTAGGGTGATGTAAAGCTTTTGAGACCAAGTCCTTGGTAGTAGAACCAATTGCTTACTAGAAATAGACTATGTTGCTTACTTCAAAGATCAAGGCCAGGAGGTCTTATTGACCATCTCTAGATACCAAGATCCGGAGCTTGTTGACTTAGCTCCTATGCCTTTTTGGCTTCTTTGTTATTTTATAATCCTTATAGACTGTCCTAGATATCGTAGACTAAGACCTAGTCCACACACCTGCCTGGTTTAATCTCGACCATAATCTACTTTCTTCCCTTCGTGATCAATGATCAAAGTATATTTTTGGTTACATTTATTTTCAAAACTCTGTTTATCAGCAATGATGCTAATTAATTTTTTAAATTGTGATTAAATTAGGATTGTGCAATACTTTCTCCTAAAGCCAAACGTCAACTACATCTAAACCTTTTCAGTTCTAAAGGTATGATTCTTAGATACAGTCAGCTCAATAGCATAAAATCTCTTTTTAATCCTGAAATAAATTGAAATTCTTCAAGACAAAATAAAAACCTTTGTTATATGTTGAAAATCAAAGGGAAAACTCTGTTGTATCTCAATTTCTACTATTGTAAAATATAAACTATCCTCTTTATTTTCATTCCATTCTATCACAGGGACGACAGAATACAAAAAATATGTCGTAAGTACAAGATATATTACAAGGGGTAATATGTAATACAAACCAATATATTTCTTGAACATCCTACTTACTTGTATCTACTCGATCAAAATTAATTTGTTTTAAAAGGGTTAATGATAAATGGAAAGTATTTTTAATTACACGTTTATTTCGCTTAAATCTGTTCAGTAGATTTCTTACGCCTAACAAAAACAATATAGATCTAAGATGTTTACGTAAACTTTTAAATAATTAAATTAACTATTGGATTTTTTAAGTTACAAATTTTAAATATGTTCAGGGACACATTTGGCTAGATTTTGATGTGAAGTTTTCATAAATTTTAGCGAAAGAAATAATTCGGCTTACAATGTTTTACACAGAAATGAGACATCTACCAAACCAGTATCTTTTAAAAACAACACACCAAAAGTTATTAATTATAATTTATTTTCCAGAACCAAATTGTAAGAATTCACCAGCAACCCAGTCCATTTTAAAAGCAAGAGTTACTCATTTCTAATTTCTAGAAAGCATTATTTAAGAGCTAAAATAAGAACTTTTATATGGAAATTACATTTCAACTGATTCAAAACGGGAAATTCTTGAAACTATGGTATCAACTGAGAAACAAAAGTGTCAACTGAGAAACTAAAGAGTCAACTGAGAAACTAAAGAGTCAACCGAGAAACTAAAGAGTCAACTGAGAAACTAAAGAGTCAACCGAGAAACTAAAGAGTCAACTGAGAAACTATGGAGTCAAACTAGAAAACGATGATTTCAGCTGATAAACTATGGTATTCGCTTACAAAACTATTGTATTTGCTTCACAAACTATGTTAGTTACTTAGAAAACTATGGTATTAACTTCCATATATTAGCTTACAAAACTATTGTATTAACATGCACAACTATTGTATTAACTTGCAAAACTATTGTATTTACTTCAAAAACTATGTAAGTTACTTAGAAAACTATGATATAACTGAGAATCTGGAAATGGAAGAAAACTACTCTGAAACTAGTTTTGTTAACTTATATCTTAGATGTCTTACAGACAAGAGGCAGTGCTCAAGCCACATGACCTAATCTTTAACTACGTTAAAGAGGCCCAGGCTTGATTTTTATGGGTCGTTTTGGGCCTTTGTTACATTTAAACAGTCCTCAGAAATACTCAAGCTCTAAGAAAATCGCAAAATACCTTGAAATATACCTCTAAGAAAATCGCAAAATACCTTGAAATATACCTCAAACAAAAAATTTCACTTTTCATTTTTTTTCCGTGCTGTACGCGGCTGGTCTCCAGTCAGTCTGAAAATTGTGTGTCCTGTTGACAAAGTCTACAATTGAAAAATGCGTTGTAGTCTATTTATATAGATGACCGCTATTGCACGACGGGAAGGATAACTCTTTGATTATCAAGACGAACCGTTTTCCAATATGGCGGGACGTTCGTAATTTCTTAGGACATTATGATTTTTCAAACACGGATAATTATGGATACACATGGATTTGAAGGCTCAAATTTCAAAGGTAAGCTCTGTAGACTATTTCTGATTAGCTAACCAAAAAATTTCATGTGTTTGAGGCTGTCGGATGATTGTCCGAAGCAAATAAAGCCCGGGCTCCTTTAAGTTATGAAAATACGCGACCTGTTGATTATGTATAACAGAATAAAATTGTGAAGGTTACGTAGGAAATAAATAATAAAGTGGAACGACCTCGTCTGCACTCTCTCAGAGGCCAATCAGCTTACTAAATACCCATTACAAGTTAATGACAAAAGTAATTGCATCCCGACTTAAAAATGTACTTTTACATATTATTAATAGTGACCAATCTGGTTTTATACAGGGTCGATCCATTGGTCAAAATATTAGAACATGATGTGATTGAATATTTAGAAGAAAATCAAGAAGAAGGAATAATCTTTCAAATTGATTATGAAAAAGCTTTTCACATTTGTTTAAGTGAAGAGATGCGTTTAATATCTTATGTTTATTATAAATCATAAAGCATGTTTGATGGCTGCTTAGCCTCTTGCATCAATGATAAAATATAAAGGTCACGGTCAACAGAGGTAAGTATTAAAGTAGGTCAAGTCCCTTACATCATTGACAATCAACCTATAACATAATACTGTAACAACACTAGAGTGCAAATTTATTGACAGGACACTTGAACACTTCAATTTTGGTCCTTCTATTAAAAAATGGATAAAAACATTGTACAATAATATAACTAATAGTATACTGAACAATGGCCATGTAACATCAATACTTAATATTCATCGTGGAGTCAGACAAGGATGTCTACTTTCTCCATACATCTTTATAATGTGTGCAGAAACTTTTGCATCCTATATTCGTAATAATAATAATATAAATCCCCAAAGATACCCAATTTAAACCGTAAAATTTCTCAGTTTGCCGATGATAAGGTGTCTCTGTTTTGTCAACTTGTTGTTATTCTTTGTCGGACGAAGTGTGTACAATAAATTAATTTATTTGTTGGATATAATTATGAATCGAACCCAGACGTGAACAAACAGTCTACAGTGTATTAGCACTTGGGACTAAACTGAAAGTATCTGTCTACATCAAAACAACAGTAAATCTCTCGTCTAAATGTTTTAAATTGGACATAAATGTGTCTGACTTTACACTGACCATTGTCAACGATATCCAATGTGGCTCGTAGCGATGTTTAGGCTCTGACTGTGGAACGAGAAGTCTTCTGCTTCTATTAGGGGATGGTTCATAGGTTCAGACTCGTGGTAGAGGGGTCTATTCCTGTATAATTACCCATATATTGAAGATGATTTTGGATACAAACACTAGTGATGGTAACATTATGGCTTTATACAAATGGCTACATGACAATGAAACTCTTCAGACATACATGGACGACGATGATAATGATAAAGAATAATATGGCGGTGTTTACTCAACAAAAAGGCGGAAAACAACTCAACTGCACGTGCATGGATTTGATTGGCCAGAATTATATGCTCGGTTGTCAGGTCTCAAATTATGCGACTCTTTATAGGGGAAAGCAGTCTGCCTTCGTGCTTTCGTACAGTAGGAGAAACATGTCTTCGTTCGTTCACTATAACATATCTTACAACCATGAGTTATAAATTGTACCCAAATGAACACATGTGTAATTTGTTACACCACCTCCTCAATTTACATGCAGCCTTGAGATATACTAAGGACGGATAATATCAATGTGGAGCAAACTTACAATAATTATAGTAATAGCAACTGTGTATAATAATGTCTGCTATTATAAAAGTCGATTTACTGGAACACCTTTACCTAATACTTCATTACTGATATAGACCACTTGTCACACTGATCTTAGAAATGGTTTACTAGAATATTAGAACACTGCTGAATCAATGGATTCTTGTGTTTTTTGCTCACCTCGTGGTTCTCACTAAGCTTTGAATAAACAAGGAGTAAATGGTTTAGTGCTAACATTGTTCAAAACCTTGGCCAAATTGATGGTATTGAGCAAAGATCGTTTATTGTAAATTCATCATCATAAGCAGGTAGTAAAAATCTCAATATACCTATTTTCGTAGGTCGAACAATTGTTTGCTTCAATTTATGAATACCATGTACCAAAACCTACAGAAATGCGTCCCTGGACTTATCTGAATCTTTTAACTTAAAAAAGCCTACCATTAATTGTTATACGCCAAAACTATTTTAAAAACTTATGTTCATGGATCATCAAGCCCCTTGTTAATACCGTAACAACATTTATTATTCTAATCGCCAATTTAAATGATATATATTTTTGAAAGATAATTTGTAACCAAATGAAGGGAAGACATTCAAGATATAAACCAAGTTGCCAGTCCTGTCTATTTCATTCTGAAATTTTAATAAAGGCAGAACTTTTAGGGTGATGTACAGGTTTTGAGACCAAGTCCTTGGTAGTAGAACCAATTGCTTACTAGCAATAGACCATGTTGCTTACTTCAAAGATCAAGGCCAGGAGATCTTATTGACCATCTCTAGATACCAAGATCCGGAGCTTTTTTGTTTTTTTTATATCTAAAATATATTAATAAATTGATTTATTGCCTTGATTTTAGAAATTTGTTTAGATGTGAGATTTATTTCTTATCAATAATCTCAATTAATGGTGAGAAGGGGATCTCAATTTTAACTATATAATATAATTTCTTTTGTTGCAAAATATAATACACGTAAAGAAAAAAAACTGGATTCCTATTCATTGCTTAACTTTTCTATCTTCTACCTGTGTTTGAATGAAATAAAAGTTAATAAGGAGACAGACAGTATATCTTTACGCTAGAAATTGTGACAGACTAGAATCAGTCCTCAGATGTTCCTTTATACAACAACGATAAAGATAAATATTTCATTTTTTAATATATTTTTACTTTGTCTTGTCAAACGGAATCAATTTAAATCCTTAAAGAAAGATTTTCTGTGTCTGAGACTAGATTTCTCTGAGAAACACCCTTTAAAGTACCAGATGATCAAGTGTAGTGACTTGTATAATTTCATGAAGCATTGCACAAAACCTTTTTTAATACAGTAACAACATTTATTGTTCAAACCGCCAAAATAAATGTTACATTTTTGAAAGATAATTTGTAACCAAATGAAGGGAAGACATTCAAGATATAAACCAAGTTGCCAGTCCTGTCTATTTTATTCTGGAAATTTAGAAAAGGACTTCTAATAACAACTTGGGGTCAACTAGGATTTGAAGTAGCTCAGCTTTCAGGACTGCGTTTAAGGCAGAACTTTTAGGGTGATGTACAGCTTTTAGGACCAAGTCCTTGGTAGTAGAACCAATTGCTTACTAGCAATAGACAATATTGCTTACCTCAAAGATCAAGGCCAGGAGGTCTTATTGACCATCTCTAGATACCAAGATCCGGAGCTTGTTGCCTTAGCTCTTATGCCCTTGCGGCTTCTTTGTTATTTTATGATCCTTATAGACTGTCCTAGATATCGTAGACTAAGACCTAGTCCACACACCTGCCTGGTTTAATCTCAACCAGAATCTACTTTCTTCCCTTCGTGATCAATGAGTAAAGGTATATTTTTGGTTACATTTATTTTCAAAACTCTGTTTATCAGCAATGATGCTAATTAATCAGTTTTTTTTAATTGTGATTAAATTAGGATTGTGCAATACTTTCTCCTAAAGCTAAACGTCAACTACATCTAAACCTATGCAGTTCTAAAGGTATGATTCTTAGATAAGTCAGCTCAGTAGAAGGAATGGTCAGACAGCCCCTAAATATGCAAATGAGGGGGCGCGTCAAAGGTAATACTGAACTCTGATTGGCTGAGGAGTATCGGGGTCAAAGGTAATACTAGACGCTGATTGGCTAGTCGTGGCTAGGGACGCCTTGATTTCTGCGCATGCGCGAGGGACCCGAAACATCACGGTGCGCGTACGTGCGCGCGTGCGTGGTATACGGCGCGCGGTGGAAAGGGTTGTGAACAATTTAATACCGGCAGCCAAAGCAGACGATTTTTTTTTAAACCGTCGAGTCTATAGAGAGTTTAACTGTGATCTCGGTCTGTCGAGACAAAGGGACATAATTGAATGTATTTTATCGATTTTCGAGTATATTCCTTATAATTTACTACAATTTAAACCCTTTTACGCGTTACGTTCGCATCATTACTCATAGAATTAGGGCAGGTGTTGGTGTCGTTTAGGAATATTAAATTATCGTCATTAATTTTGATTGGTCGAGAGTTTACTCTTCTACCAATGAGATTCCTTGCAGCAAACTATTGCAGGGAAATGTTTTGAATTAATGAAAGCAATGATTCAATAGAGGCCTCCATTTTGAATTAATTTTGATTGGTTGAGAGTTTACTCTTCTACCAATGAGATTCCTTGCAACAAACTATTGCGGGGAAATGTTTTGAATTAATGAAAGCCATGATTCAATAGAGGCCTCCATTTTGAATTTGTCCAAATTTTATGAGATCACTGATTGGATACATTTATTAGTGACGTATGGTTTGCTAATGACGAGAATCTGGGATTGTAAAAGCAACGGTTGGTTCATGTATACATTGTATATTCAAACGTTGCTTTAGGAACACGTGTATATAGCCGCTAAGCAGTAGTTCTAGTAGTGTGTACTACATACTGGCGCTAACAACATATTTATACTAATAAACAATATAAATCTTGTTTTATCAAAACTATATTTTTTAAATTTCGGCTAGGTCTTTATATATTCTTTTACACGAATCAATCGTTAAATAAATAACAAAATGAAACGTTTTTAAGTTGATATACATTCTAAAGATAAGGAAACATTCGTTATATGGTACGCAATCAAGTCGTATTAAAACTTACAGGTAAATCGAATTATTCTATTAAATGTATTAGAGGTCATTGTTGTTTTTTGACAGCTATGCTTTCATTTAAACCTTTATGCTAGTTCAAGTGGGAGATGATACACAAAATGTTGGAAAGCAATGCGAATGAGTGATGTATAAACTACGCAACAATTTGTCGAGTAACCGCTTAGGTTGGGATCCTCAGAATAGTCTTCATGTTTTAAAAGGCTTGTTCCCAAAGAGATAAGAGCACTTTCAATGGCCCACAACATATCAAGAAACCACACGCCCATGCCCATAGTAAGGGCGAGAATAATTGATGAAACGTTTGCCGCATGGGGATAATTCTGTAGTGGAAGAGGAAGTAGACAATCAGAGGAGTTGAACTTTATTAATTTCACCGGTCGCCATGAATAATACAAGTACAATGCAACATAGCTTTGATCTTGCCACTAACACCGTGTCAGGAATAGCTTGACGACCCTTTTTAGGGCCACAAATAAAAATTTTTAACGTTTATTTCAAGCACAATATATCAATGAATATTGAAACATTTTAACAATACTTCCATCTTATTCATTTTGTTGACTTCTATTTTTTCTAATTCTTTTCCATTTTCGTCTACTTTAAAGATCAATAAATAAATTCCCATAGAATCTGGAAAATCAAAGTCGTGTTTTTTTGGCCGCAGATAAACACGTTTTAAAATTCGAATACAATTTGTGACTAGTAGCCATGGTACTGGTTTCGTCTCTCAATTTTCCTTTCCATTCGTACAGATACCCTTTCCGATAAGCTTTTGGTTTGACCATTTTTAGAGAGAGACAGTGAGGGGAATGACGTCGATGCTCCTCCCAGGGACAGTCGTCAGGTTGCCAGTCTTTCAGTTTCTGTCCGCACACGAAACATTCTACAGTATCTTCGTATTGAAGGTAATGAAACCCAGCTTCGGCTAAAGAGACTGATGTAGGTTTAGATTTAGGCCAGTGGACAAAAGTGTCCAGACGAGCCTCGAACCACAAGTATCGGTCCATGTCTAATGGAAATTGTAATGTATGAGTATAATATTGATTGGTCTAGACCATTCGATATCTCATTAGCTGCAACTATAAAATCGATACAATCCTTTTCGCACAGATTTGTTATATACCATGAAGAATGCACACGTTATGACCCCTATCTAATTTAATATTCCTAAACGACACCAACACCTGACCTACTCTTTGAGTAATGATGCGAACGTAACGCGTAAAAGGGTTTAAATTGTAGTAAATTATAAGGAATGTACTCGAAAATCGATAAAATACATTCAATTATGTCCCTTTGTCTCGACAGACCGAGATCCCAGTTAAACTCTCTATAGACTCGACGGTTTTAAAAAAAAAATCGTCTGCTTTGGCTGCCGGTATTAAATCGTTACAACCCATTTCCACCGCGCGCCGTATACCACGCACGCGCGCACGTACGCGCACCGTGATATTTCGGGTCCCTCGCGCATGCGCAGATCAAGGCGTCCCTAGCCACGACCTTTGACCCCGATACTCCTCAGCCAATCAGCGTCTAGTACTACCTTTGCCCCCGATACTCCTCAGCCAATCAGCGTTCAGTATTACCTTTGACCCCGCCCCTCATTTGCATATTTAGGGGCTGTCTGACCATTCCTTCTACTAGCTCAATAACATAAAATTTCTTTTTAATCCTGAAATAAATTGAAATTCTTCAAATCAAAATAAAAACCTTTGTTATATGTTGGACTTCAAAGGGAAAACTCTGTTGTATCTCAATTTCTACTATTGTAAAATATAAACTATCCTCTTTATTTTCATTCCATTCTATCACAGGGACGACAGAATACAAAAAATATGTCGTAAGTACAAAATATATTACAAGGGGTAATATGTAATAAAAACCAATATATTTCTTGAACATCCTACTTACTTGTATCTACTCGATCAAAATTAATTTGTTTTAAAAGGGTTAATGATAAATGGAAAGTATTTTTAATTACACGTTTATTTCGCTTAAATCTGTTCAGTAGATTTCTTACGCCTAACAAAAACAATATAGATCTAAGATGTTTACGTAAACTTTTAAATAATTAAATTAACTATTGGATTTTTTAAGTTTCAAATTTTAAATATGTTCAGGGACACATTTGGCTAGATTTTGATGTGAAGTTTTCATAAATTTTAGCGAAAGGATAATTTTACTTACAATGTTTTACACAGAAATAAGACATCTACCAAACCAGTATCTTTTAAAAACAACACACCAAAACTTATTAATTATAATTTATTTTCCAGAACCAAATTGTAAGAATTCACCAGCAACCCAGTCCATTTTAAAAGCAAGAGTTACTCATTTCTAATTTCTAGAAAGCATTATTTAAGAGCTAAAATAAGAACTTTTATATGAAAATTACTTTTCAACTGATTCAAAACGGGAAATTCTTGAAACTATGGTATCAACTGAGAAACAAAAGAGTTAACCGAGAAACTAAAGAGTCAACCGATAAACTAAAGAGTGAACTGAGAAACTAAAGAGTCAACTGAGAAACTAAAGAGTCAACTGGGAAACTAAAGAGTCAACTGAGAAACTAAAGAGTCAACCGAGAAACTAAAGAGTCAACCGAGAAACTAAAGAGTCAACTGAGAAACTAAAGAGTCAACTGAGAAACTATGGAGTCAAACTAGAAAACGATTATTTCAGCTGATGAACTATAATATTTACTTAGAAAATTATGGTATTAACTTACAAAACTATTGTATTTACTTCAAAAACTATGTTAGTTACTTAGAAAACTATGGTATTAACTTCCATATGATATTAGCTTACAAAACTATTGTATTAACATGCACAACTATTGTATTAACTTGCAAAACTATTGTATTTGCTTCACAAACTATGTTAGTTACTTAGAAACTGCGAATCTGGAAATGGAAGAAAACTACTCTGAAACTAGTTTTGTTAACTTATATCTTAGATGTCTTATAGACAAGAGGCAGTGCTCAAGCCACATGACCTAATCTTTAACTACGTTAAGTTATTAAAATACGCGACCTGTTGATTATGTATAACAGAATAAAATTGTGAAGGTTACGTAGGAAATAAATAATAATAATAATCATGGAAGCTACAAACGTTCTTCTTAAGAAAATTATAAGCTCTTAGAAGGAAAAGTTGGACATATCAAAATATGGTTTATTTTCTGCCTATAAGTTCCTTATGAAAGTCATTTGAAATTTACGAATTCTGGCTGAAATAGAATCGAGCATGCTTGTAACAATTGTAAGTAAGGGCCATTTTAGCAAGTAGTAGTAGTAGTACCACAAATACATTCCTGTCTGTCTGTCTGGATGTAGAAATTGTGCTTTAGGTATTTGAGGTTTAAAACTGACACCGAGACAACTCCCTGAAGTACTGACACAGGCATTAGCATTATAAAGTATATTGTATAACGATTTTTAGTGCAAATTTTTCAGTACTGATGTGAGTGTATAATGTTTTATCAATGATTGATAATACTGAAAAATCCAGTATCAAATCAATTTATTGGTTTGGAATATGTATATTGTGTTATTATTTAAAAATTAAAGAATATCACTTCTTACCTGACTCTAGTTCTCTACGTTCTGGAATTCTGTTTACTTTCTAGAATTCTGTTTTGTCAGATGATAAATTTTACGTTCAAAAGATCTTGGCTAAAACAGTTGGTTGGTACTAATGTAGATGACGTCGTTTCCATCTGGAATTGGAAATTAAAATCACTGGATATAAAAATATACTATCCAAATTCTGATGTATGTCGGCAATTGTAAAGCTTAAGTTTTGCTCCAATTGAGTTGATATGGAAAAAAAATATAAGAATTGTTTACTTAAAAATGAAAACCAGTAACGTCATTTAAACATATTTAAAAAATATATCTCGACGTTTTTAAAACTTAAAAGGGTCAGTAAACACATGAACAAAAGTTACACCTGAAAATCTTTCTATGATATGCTTTATTTATAATAAACCCTTCAATTAGTTTTGGCGTTTAAACATTAATGGTTTGGTTTTCGGGGTTTATATTTCACATAAAGAATGATTTAGGAGTAAATATAAAACAAAACGACCCTTTACTAAATAATATTTACCAAAACATCTCCATATAACTTATTTCTTGTTGATATCCTTAATGGCGGTTTAAACTCCCTGTACTGTTTAGGTAAAGATTTGAATATGTTGAAACAATAGTGTGGGTGAAAAGTGTTCAGATAAAACTCACTGTAGTGGACAAGGATTGAATGGTAGTGATTTGTGCTCAGATAGTTCAGTTCAGATTTTGCTGGTTTGAAATACTGAACTTTTAATTGGTTTGTTTAAATTTTGATCCAATCAGAATAAACACTGTATGTGCTGGGTTTGATATTTGAAACAATG
The DNA here is from genome assembly GCA_030562195.1 of Nipponacmea schrenckii. Lineage (NCBI taxonomy): Eukaryota > Metazoa > Mollusca > Gastropoda > Lottiidae > Nipponacmea > Nipponacmea schrenckii. Next base: position 973,532 of record JAUJPP010000004.1, on the reverse strand, counting down.
AAACAGATTGAAATGGTTAGAAACATTGGCGCCTGGGCTATATTATTGAAATGGTTAGAAACATTGGCGCCTGGGCTATATTATTGAAATGAGGTGCTACATGTGGGGCCTTGGCTATATTATTGAAATGAGGTGCTACATGTGGGGCCTTGGCTATATTATTGAAATGAGGTGCTACATGTGGGGCCTTGGCTATATTATTGAAATGAGGTGCTACATGTGGGGCCTGGGCTATATTATTGAAATGAGGTGCTACATGTGGGGCCTTGGCTATAGTATTGAAATGAGGTGCTACATGTGGGGCCTTGGCTATATTATTCAATTTGATATTGCTTCTATGTTTGTCCAGTCTTATGGCAAATGGGGTAATAGTTTGGCCAACATACTGTTTGCCCTTGAGCTGTCAGGAGTAGGAAATGAGCAAGATTAGAGCTTAATTAGTTTATTTGGAAAAGTTAGCAATTTGTAATACTTGCTTCAAGTGGCCTTTATGCAAGCCAAATACCCAGATTTTCAAAAGTATTTCCAGATCTAATGCAGATTGATTTTATAGTTCTGTTTTAACCCACATGTCCAAAAAGCCCATGTGAATGTTAACTGCAAATTCAAGCTTTGTAACTTTGCGCGCCAACAATTTATTTGTGTTCGAGCACCTTCCTGTGCAACATGATGTGGAATGACAAAATTGCTAGTTCAAAACTTGTGGATTTTAATTGTTTTTTTGGGGCTTTTTGAAGTCCCTGGCACCTTTTTAGCAGGAAAAGACCAAAACTTAGTAGTGTCTGAGCATACAGCTAATTTGTTTCTAGCTAAAAAATCAAGAGTTACAAATTAACTTATTGTACCTTCCATCGTCTTCTTTTACACAAACACAAAATGTTTCTTCTGTTTCATATTTCTGAAATTATTAGCAACATTGAATTTTATGCTTATAATAAAAATAAAAAATTGTAGTTAAAAGATCATAACATTCAAAATTCACAGAATTGAATTGAAATTGTTTACCTTTTTCTTTTGATTTTGGTTGTGGTTCATCCTGGCAAAAATAAAAAAATAATTTTAAGATACCGACATACATTTTCGTATTTTAATTTAATTTTTAATTTCTAAGTCAATGAACATATTGATTATATTATTTTTCTGATTATTCTGAGTTTTGAGAGAGCCTAATATTCAATGAACTTACCGGCAATTGTCGTCATTTTCGTTTTCTAAGTCTATACCTTATTTCAGGTAACTTTATCTCCTATAAAAGAACAGTAATTAATTATTACACTACGTTTTCTCAACCCTTTTATCTTGAAACGAAAAATATGTCATGTACAAATAAACAGGATTGAGATACACATATAAAGTACCATCATAAAATTAACGTTTACCTCTTCCTTCTCTATTTCTGGTCAACTAGAGTCAGTACTAGATGATATATCCTATAAATAAGAAAATAAATTCTATAATTCTTATATTTTGAGTATGAATGAAAGGTTAGGAATGTTACATCAGAATACCAGAACCATTCATCATTCTAAAATCTGTAGGTGTCTTTTGAACAATACTGTACTATTTTACATCTTGTTTTTTTTTTTTTTGTTATATCTAATTACCACATACCTTATATTGATCATCTACCTGTACTCTACTGTACATCTGCAAAATAATACATTTTATAGTCAACTGAAAATTCTTCAAACAGAATTATTTCAGGTGTCTGAATTATACTAAGTTACTATTCAACATAAGGCTTGTCTCTCAAAAATCTAAAAAAAATATTTTAAACATACATCTTTCTTGTCCGAGTCTGATGCTGATTTATCTGGGGTGGAAATGTTTAGTTTAAACATATTTTATTGAGATACTCAAAAGGATTAGATACAAGTTTCAAGAACTTAGGAAGAATCCTCTCCAGATAAAGTTACAAACAATATATGTACAAGATGAAGGAATGAAACCGAAAAAACAACAACAAAAACATTGGAGTCGTACGAAATACAGAGAAAAAAAAGAAATTATAATATATAAATACATATAAATAAACAAAACATAAACATAAACTGACAACCAGGTAATAATGGTAATAAATTAATTACATAAGATAAATTACATCATTCTTAAAAACGTTTAGAGTGTTTAATAAAATCATGGACATGTTTAAAAATAGTAATATTAGAATCAACAGAGAAATTTCGATTACCATACAAAATCAGCTCTAAATTAATAACATAGTCAGAGAGGTTGGATAATAGCACTAATCTATGGGAGCGATACAGCGGACAATGAAAAAAATAATGAAATGAATTTTCTGTATGGTAGCCGCAACTACAAGAAGGATAGGCAATTACATTTATTTTGAAAAGATCAGCATTTAAAGCGCTACAATTGTGACGAATTTGTGTTAATAAAATATTTTCCAGTCTGTCACCGGCACCAAAATAACCAGAAGCGGAATCGGATGAAAGACTTCTTTTAAGATTATGTTTAAAAGCCTTAATAGAGGGGGAGTCTTTTAGCTGGACGTTTAATGAATTCCAATCGTGGGTAGTTGCGGGAAAGAACGATCGTTGGTAAACAGTAGTGCGAGAAAAGGGAATCGGAATTTCATTCGAGTTACGGAGATTATAAAATCTGGGAGTTGCGTCCGTAGGGGTTAAAATATTGATAAGATAATTGGGAGCATTG
>JAUJPP010000004.1:952684-970356 GCA_030562195.1 Nipponacmea schrenckii | reverse complement strand
TTTGAAGAACATCCGTCAGTACCACTTGATATAGTGTCACCAAGTTCAAATCAGTTGATATCATTGTTTCTTGTGGTATTCTCTGTAAGTAAAAGATAGCTTGCCAGGCAAGGTAATATACGCCCACTGACAGCATTTATTTCAAATAAAAACTTTTCAGTAAGGTTACAATAAGTGGAATGAAACATTCAACCTTCCAACCTATTTTTTTCTAGGGTCTCTAGTTTCATTAAAAACTTTCAAGAATTGTACCTAATAACAACTCATTAAATATTTTTCGGTATTTTTATGATTTGCAATAGGGTTCACCCTTAATAATATTTTGATATTTTTAATTCTTAATAAGGCTCATCCTTGGTTGATATTAAACAATTTCAGCGAGTTTTGAGTTTAGAGTTGAAAGCGTTTTTGAAAACAGGCGCAATAACTGACACTAAATATTTTTCGATTTATCTGATTTTCATTAGGGTTTATCCTTGTGAGAAAACAAATACTAAAGCCAAGTTTCATCAAAATCCATTCAAAATTGTTCTTTGTTCTAAATATTTTTCGATTTTCAATAGGGTTCATCCTTGGGAGACAACAAATACTCAAGTCAAAGTTAATCAAAATCCATTAAGAATAGTTCTATCTAGAGTGTTCAAAAGCTAAAATTGAATGCTTTTTCAAGAACAAGGGCAATAACTCATGCTAGAAAAATTTTCGATTTCGCTGATTTTCAATAGGGTTCATCCTTGAGTTATAACACACTCTCACACCAAGTTTCATCAAAATCCATCAAGAATTGTGCCATGTAGAGTGTTTATGAGACAAAAATCGCGTTTAAAAGAACAAGGGCAATAATTCATATTAGATATATTTTGATATTTTTAATTTTCAATTAGGCTCATCCCTTGCGATATCCAACAATTTCAGTGAGTTTTGTCAACATTGGTCATGAATTGTACCTTCTAGAGTGTTTATTAGCCAAAAAGTTAAACCCGTTTTCAAACACAAGGGCAATAACTGACACTAAATATATTTCGATTTATTTGATTTTCAATAAGGTTCATCCTTGGGTGAAAAAAAAATACTAAAGCCAAGTTTTATCAAAATCCATTCAAAATTGTTTTTTCTAGAGTGTTTACGAGTTAAATTGAACGCGTTTTCAAAAACAAGGGCAATGACTTGTACTTAATATTTTCGTTTTTCAATAGGGTTCATCCTTGGGAGAAAACAAATATTGAGGCCAAGTTTCATCAAAATCCATTAAAAATTGTTCTTTCTAGAGTGTTTACAAGCTAAAATTGAACGTTTTTTCAAGAACAAGGGAAATAACTTTCGATTTATCTGATTTTCAATAGGGTTCATCCATGGGTGAAAACAAATACTCAAACCAAGTTTCATCAAAATTCATTCAAAATTGTTCTTTCTAGAGTGTTTACAAGCAAAAATTGAACACGTTTTCAAGAACAAGGGCAATAACTTGTACTAAATATTTTTCGATTTATCTGATTTTCAATAGGGTTCATCCATGGGTGAAAACAAATACTCAAGCCAAGTTTTATCAAAATCCATTAAGAATTGTTCTTTCTAGAGTGCTTACAAGCTAAAATTGAACGCGTTTTCAAACACAAGGGCAATAACTGATACTAAATATTTTTCGATTTATCCTTAGGTGATTACAAATACTCATGCCAAGTTATGTAAAAAATCGCTCAAGAACTGTGACTTGTAGAGTGTTTGCAAGGCAAAAATCCAACACATTTTATAGAACAAGGGCAATAATTCCTATTAAATATAATTCTATATGTGTTATTTTCAAAAGGGTTCATTCTTGGGTGATATTAAACAATTTCAGCATGTTAGTAGAAGGAATGGTGATACAGCCATGAAATATGCAAATGAGGGGGCGTGGTCAAAGGTAATACTAGACGCTGATTGGCTGAGGAGTATCGGGGGTCAAGGGTAATACTAGACGCTGATTGGCTGAGGAGTATCGGGGTCAAAGGTCGTTGCTAGGGTCGCCTTGATTTCTGCGCGTGCGCGAGAGACCGGAAACGTTACGGTGCGCGTACGTCACGGTGCGCGATATACGGCGCGCGGTCGAAAAGGGGCGTAACGATTTAATACCAGCAGTCGAAGCAGACGATTTTTTAAAACCGTCGAGTCTAAAGAGAGTTTAACTGGGATCTCTGTCTGTAGGGACAAAGGGTCGCTATGCCCCCAGTTTGATATTGGGTCAAGTGTTGTTGTTGTTTAGGAATATTAAATTAGATAGGGGTCATAACTTATGCATTCTAAATGATATCGGCGCGGAAAGGATTGTATCGATTTTGTAGGCTTAAGCAGACGATTTTTTTAAAACGCGTGGACGAGTGTATAGAGTCCAAACGGGGTCTATCGAGACAAAGGGAAATCATGAATGTATTTTATCGATTTTCGAGTATATATTCATTAAAATTGACTACAATTTAAACACTTTTACGCGTTACGCTCGCATCATTACTAATAGAATTAGGTCAAGTGTTGGTGTCGTTTAGGGATATTAAATTTGATGGGGGTTATAACGTGTGCATTCCTAATGGTATATAACAAATCGGTACCAAAAGGATTGTATCGATTTTGAAGGCTTAAGCAGACGATTTTTTTTTTAAAACCCGCGGACGCGTGTATAGAGTCCAAACGGGGATCTCGGTCTGTAGAGACAAAGGGACATAATTGAATGTATTTTATCGATTTTCGGGTATATTCCTTAGAATTTACTACAATTTAAACCCTTTTACGCGTTACGTTCGCATCATTACTCAAAGAGTAGGTCAGATGTTGGTGTCGTTTAGGAATATTAAATTAGATAGGGGTCATAACTTGTGCATTCTTCATGGTATATAACAAATCGGCGCGAAAAGGATTGTATCGATTTTATAGTGGCAGCTTAAGCAGGCTATTTTTTTTAACCCGCGACCGGTTAAGTCCAAATAGGATCTCGGCCTGTCGAGACAAAGGGACATAATTGAATGTAGTTTATCAATTTTTGGGTTTATTCATTAGGCCAAGAATTTACTACAATTTTAACCCCTTTTCGCGATACGTTCGCATCATTACTAATAGAATTAGGTCATAACGTTCGCATTTTAGAAACAATACTTTCTGCGACGGGGATAGGTTAAATATCAATGAAATAGAGTCGATGCGACAGGCATTGTATGAAGAGTTTATGAGGTTAATGTTAAGTTTCTTCTCGAGTCAAAGGGGCCCTATACGAATATCCATGTACTAGAAATTCCATTTTGAACGCGAGCGTTGTATATTTCTAGGAGAAAAAGGGCACGATTTACACTCTCTCAGATGTGGATACGTTAAATATTAATGAAATAACGTATTACCATTTAGAATTGGTCGTGATTCTATAGTCTCAGTACAGTGCTGTACGAAGTATCGTTTAGAAATATTAAAGAGTCTATATGTATAATTTTTTTATGTCAAAACAAAAGACCCTATACGAATATCCATAGTGCTCGGGGCTATAACACGAACTCTAGAATTGGACACGTTCTTACGATTTACCGATAGGGTTAACGTACGCAGCCTAAACGGTATAATCATAACAAATTAGCGCGATCGAAAAGGGTTGTATCGATTTTATAGCGGCAATCCGAAGCAGACGATTTTTTTTTAGCCACGGTCGATTCTCTAGAGAATCTAAATGGGATTTCGGTCTATCGAGACAACGAGGCGCTATGTTCATTTGGAGATTTTATCGATTTTTGGGTATATTCCTAAGGCAAAAAATGTACTACAATTTTAACCCTTTTACGCGTTACGTTCGTAGCATCACTAATAGAATTAGGTCATAACGTACGCATTTTAGTAGCGACTTACACGTCACGTCGCACGGTAAAACGGGGCGTGGTCGAAAAGGTTTGTGTCGTTTTCATAGCGTCTTTCGAAACAGACGATTTTATCATTGAATGCACGGTCATTGCACGGTCATATTCGGGTATATTCCTCAGGCCTAGAATTCTACTTTTCTGATACTTGTACGCGTTACGTTCGTATCATAACTTACTTATAGAATTAAGACATAATTAGCAATTTATATATTTTTTTTTCAACATGGATAGGTTGAATATTAATGAAATAGCGTGTTAACGTTTTGAAGCGGTCTTGATTTTATTGTCTCAGTGCGAAAAGTATTGCATGAAGTGTCGTTAAGAAATATTAAAGAGTCTAGATCAGTAATGTATAAGTTTCTTCTCGAGACAATGGAATTCTTTCGCGGCTATAACACCAATTAGAAATTCTCGCATGTTATTCTGAACGCGATCGTTGTATATTTACCAGGGACAAAGGGCCCCAGTTTTTGCGGGTAGGTAAATTCAGCGCTTTTCAACTCTAATGCGGTCGATTCGAAACACATAGAGACGTATAATGGTCAGTGACAATACCTTATCGTAACAATAATTACCTACACACTTCCTGCGTAGCGATCTCGTTATTTAATTAACGGAGCTTTCATAGAGACGTATAATGGTCAGTGACAATACCTTATCGTAACAATAATTACCTACACACTTCCTGCGTAGCGATCTCGTTATTTAATTAACGAAGCTTTCATAGAATTTTTGCGTAACTACCTAGAAGTACACATTTACTCTAGAATTTGACCCATGTACGTTCTTACAATGTCCTTAAAGGATGTTTTAAACTACGGTCGAGTCCTTAAAGAGTTTAAAGGGGATCTCGGTGTATCGAGTCAAAGGGACGCTATCATTGAATGCACGGTCAGTGTGGTAGTTATATCGAATTTTGGGTATATTCTTTAGGCCCAGATTTCTACATTTATTACCTTTTTAAAACTCTTTTACGAGTTACGTTCGTAGCATTATTTACTAATCGAATTAAGTCAAATAAGTGAAATAGCTTATAACTATTCAGAATCGGTCGTGATTTTATCGTCTCGGTGCGACAGGTGTTGCATGTAGTGTCGTTAAGAAATAATAAAGTACATAAGTAACGACTCTCTGGACATCAATAGCAATGTGATTAATGAGCAATTAAGCCTGAGTGGTTATTCTTTGCTATTCGTATCTCCATTGTGAAATTATGGAGGTATCGATTTTCTTGGAAGCGGTGTAGCGGAACACTCCTTACTTTTAGATACAGACCTTAATTTGATCAAAATTAGTTTGTTTGGATTTTCGTATCTTCCGAAGATCATATTACGTGAACTAGAGTAGTTTTTTGCAACATTCGAATTTAGATTATTGAAATGTGTATGTGTGTTTTTTTTTGTTTTTTTTTTTTTTTTTTAATAGACGAAAATACGCATTTTTGACAATAAGCGATTTAATATTCTTTTTTTTTTTGCGGGGAAGGGAGGGGTGGATTCTCCTACATGAACAGGCCTAGGGTGGGACAAATATATTTTTTTGAGATTTGGGATAAAGGGTCTGTATCTGTTGGGTGGTTTTCTTTTGTTCTGTTATTTCAATTTTATATTTATATATATATATATAAAAAATAATAACTCGCGAGAAGTATAGCCTATAACCTGTTAAAAAACAAATAAATGTTTTTAGTTTTCTATATGAACAAAATTGTCATTTCTGATTTTTGGAATATGGCACTACCATCTTCTACTGATAGACGTGATGGAATTTGTCTTGGAGACTCTTATAATAAGAATGAACCATTTGGCTTGCTTTATTACTTGTATCACAGCGAGATAAGTTAATTTCACACGCTGACGAGCGCTTTGTTTCTGATTTTGTTATACGTGTTTTATAACCATTGTAGGTAAAGTATCCATAAAAGTTTAACATTCACGAACATTGTACATACCTTTTATATGGACTGAATAAAGATTTTCTTTGCGTTTATTGTTAGATAGCGTCGAATTGTCACGTGTTAAATCTTGCATGAGTGGTTTCGCCAAATAGTCGCAAAACAATCAGCATTTAATCCTTAAATAAAACATATGTTTTACGCTCAACGAGAAATAGCTCGGAAGCTGCCAGATTTGTGGGCTATACTGATATCATAAGTTATATATCATGTCCCTAAAGTAACGTTTGGATACATAGCCTACACGAACCATCCGTTACTTTCCCAATCCCCCAAAATTTTCATTGGTCGAGAGTTTACTCTTCTACCAATGAGATTCCTTGCAGCAAACTATTGCGGGGAAATGTTTTGAATTAATGAAAGCAATGATTCAATAGAGGCCTCCATTTTGAATTAATTTTGATTGGTTGAGAGTTTACTCTTCTACCAATGAGATTCCTTGCAGCAAACTATTGCGGGGAAATGTTTTGAATTAATGAAAGCCATGATTCAATAGAGGCCTCCATTTTGAATTTGTCCAAATTTTATGAGATCTCTGATTGGATACATTTATTAGTGACGTATGGTTTGCTAATGACGAGTAAAAGCAACGGTTGGTTCATGTATACATTGTATATTCAAATGTTGCTTTAGGAACACGTGTATATAGACGCTAAGCAGTAGTTCTAGTAGTGTGTACTACATACTGGCGCTAACAACATATTTATACTAATAAACAATATAAATCTTGTTTTATCAAAACTATATTTTTTAAATTTCGGCTAGGTCTTTATATATTATTTTACACGAATCAATCGTTAAATAAATAACAAAATGAAACGTTTTTAAGTTGATATACATTCTAAAGATAAGGAAAAATTCGTTATATGGTACGCAATCAAGTCGTATTAAAACTTACAGGTAAATCGAATTATTCTATTAAATGTATTAGAGGTCATTGTTGTTTTTTGACAGCTATGCTTTCATTTAAAAACCCTTTTTGCTAGTTCAAGTGGGAGATGATACACAAAATGTTGGAAAGCAATGCGAATGAGTGATGTATAAAATACGCAACAAATTTTTCGAGTAACCGCTTAGGTTGGGATCCTCAGAATAGTCTTCATGTTTTAAAAGGCTTGTTCCCAAAGAGATAAGAGAGAGCACTTTCAATGGCCCACAACATATCAAGAAACCACACGCCCATGCCCATAGTAAGGGCGAGAATAATTGATGAAACGTTTGCCGCATGGGGATAATTCTGTAGTGGGGAAGAGGAAGTAGACAATCAGAGGAGTTGAACTTTATTGATATTCACCGGTCGCCATGAATAATACAAGTACAATGCAACATAGCTTTGATCTTGCCACTAACACCGTGTCAGGAATAGCTTGACGACCCTTTTTAAGGCCACAAATAAAAATTAAAGAGACATTTTTAACGTTTATTTCAAGCACAATACATCAATGAATATTGAAACATTTAAACAATACTTCCATCTTATTCATTTTGTTGACTTCTATTTTTTCTAATTCTTTTCCATTTTCGTCTACTTTAAAGATCAATAAATAAATTCCCATAGAATCTGGAAAATCAAAGTCGTGTTTTCTGGCCGCAGATAAACACGATTTAAAATCCGAATACAATTTGTGACTGGTTGCCATGGTACTGGTTTCGTCTCTCAATTTTCCTTTCCATTCGTACAGATAACCTTTCCGATACGCTTTTTGTATCGGTCCATGTCTAATGAGATATCGAATGGACTAGACCAATCAATATAATACTCATACATTACAATTTTCATTAGACATGGACCGATACTTGTGGTTTGAGGATCGTCTGGACACTTTTGTCCACTGGCCTAAATCTAAACCTACATCAATCTCTTTAGCCGAAGCTGGGTTATATTACCTTCAATACGAAGATACTGTAGAATGTTTCGTGTGCGGACAGAAACTGAAAGACTGGCAACCTGACGACCGTCCCTGGGAGGAGCATCGACGTCATTCCCCTCACTGTCTCTCTCTAAAAATGGTCAAGCCAAAAGCTTATCGGCAAGGGTATCTGTACGAATGGAAAGGAAAATGAGAGACGAAACCAGTACCATGGCTACTAGTCACAAATTGTAATCGAATTTTAAAACGTGTTTATCTGCGACCAAAAAAACACGACTTTGATTTTCCAGATTCTATGGGAATTTATTTATTGATCTTTAAAGTAGACGAAAATGGAAAAGAATTAGAAAAAATAGAAGTCAACAAAATGAATAAGATGGAAGTATTGTTTAAATGTTTCAATATTCATTGATATATTGTGCTTGAAATAAACGTTAAAAATGTCTCTTTAATTTTTATTTGTGGCCCTAAAAAGGGTCGTCAAGCTATTCCTGACACGGTGTTAGTGGCAAGATCAAAGCTATGTTGCATTGTACTTGTATTATTTCATGGCGAGCGGTGAATATTAATAAAGATCAACTCCTCTGATTGTCTACTTCCTCTTCCACTACAGAATTATCCCCATGCGGCAAACGTTTCATCAATTATTCTCGCCCTTACTATGGGCATGGGCGTGTGGTTTCTTAATATGTTGTGGGCCATTGAAAGTGCTCTTATCTCTTTGGGAACAAGCCTTTTAAAACATGAAGACTATTCTGAAGACCCCAACCTAAGCGGTTACTCGACAAATTGTTGCGTAGTTTATACATCACTCATTCGCCTTGCTTTCCAACATTTTGTGTATCATCTCCCACTTGAACTAGCATAAAGGTTTAAATGAAAGCATAGCTGTCAAAAAACAACAATGACCTCTAATACATTTAATAGAATAATTCGATTTACCTGTAAGTTTTAATACGACTTGATTGCGTACCATATAACGAATGTTTCCTTATCTTTAGAATGTATATCAACTTAAAAACGTTTCATTTTGTTATTTATTTAACGATTGATTTGTGTAAAAGAATATATAAAGACCTAGCCGAAATTTAAAAAATATAGTTTTGATAAAACAAGATTTATATTGTTTATTAGTATAAATATGTTGTTAGCGCCAGTATGTAATACACACTACTAGAACTACTGCTTAGCGTCTATATACACGTGTTCCTAAAGCAACGTTTGAATATACAATGTATACATGAACCAACCGTTGCTTTTACAATCCCAGATTCTCGTCATTAGAGACTAATAGCAAACCATACGTCACTAATAAATGTATCCAATCAGTGATCTCATAAAATTTGGACAAATTCAAAATGGGGGCCTCTATTGAATCAGGGCTTTCATTAATTCAAAACATTTCCCCGCAATAGTTTGTTGCAAGGAATCTCATTGGTAGAAGAGTAAACTCTCAACCAATCAAAATTAATTTGAAATGGAGGCCTCTATTGAATCATTGCTTTCATTAATTCAAAACATTTCCCCGCAATAGTTTGTTGCAAGGAATCTCATTGGTAGAAGAGTAAACTCTCAACCAATCAAAATTAATTCAAAATGGAGGCCTCTATTGAATCATGGCTTTCATTAATTCAAAACATTTCCCCGCAATAGTTTGCTGCAAGGAATCTCATTGGTAGAAGAGTAAACTCTCGACCAATCAAAATTTTTTTTTTTATAAACAATATTTTATTCATATAGGATGAAAAGGATTGGGGAACAGGCTTTCGCCTATTTAACCCCTTTCCCGAATACATAAATTACATGGTGATTACACGTAGAAGATTATAATAATAATAATGGTTTTTAAATAAAATTAAACATATTTACATGGGTAATATCTACACCTCAGTGCTGGTGATATTGGTTGAGTATCTAAAATCTTTTACTTAATTGGATGAAATTATGAACTTGCTCGAATATTTTTAGTGATGATTTTTGACATGCTGTTCCATACAAAAGTGTATTAACTAACAAATCAGTAGGCTGTAAAAGGAAAAGAGTTGTTTCTCGCACATCTGAATGTAACCGACAGTGGAGTAGGTAGTGTTCAGGGTCTTCAAATTGGTGACCACAAAGGCAAGTAGGGTTATCCGAAACATGTCGTAGAAGTTTATGTCCATTTAGATCGCTACAAGAAAGACGAAGGCGAGAATGTAGAATTTGATTTTTACGAGAGCCAAAGAGAAAAGAAGTGGGTACAAGAGTATCATTTAATTTGAGAGATGCTTTAAAAGACTTTATAGTAGTTGAGTTTTTTAAATTTACAGAAAGATTGTTCCATTCTCTAATGCCAGAAGGTATGAAAGATCTATAAAATAATTCTGTTCTGCAATTGTATTCAGTGATATCGTTAATTCTTCTTAAATTGTATGGGTTATCATTTAGTTGTATCAGATTTGAAAGATAAGCTGGAGTTAAGTTGTGGTAAATTTTAAACATTATAGTTAATTTATGGCGTTGTCGTCTTTCTTGTAGCGTTATTGCACCTGTTTCTTGATATAATAGTCTGTGGCCGGTACCCCTAACAGCACCGCATATAGTCCTGAGTGCATCTAATTGGAGATTCTCTAACATGTCTTTTAGTTTTGCAGTGCACCCATCCCATATGACGTCACAGTAATCGAAGATGGGCAAGATAAAAGAATAATACATGGTATGCAATGATTTCCTATTAAGACGATATTTCAATGATCTGAGACAGTTTACAGCCCTTCCAGTTTTGGTTAAAATCTCATTTATATGCTTATCCCATTGACAGTTTATTTGAAAAAGTTAGTCCTAAGTGTTTATGAAAATCAACTTCCTTAATTGGCACATTGTCTAATTTGAGTGTAGGTAGAATTAAATTTGGTTTAGTAGTCAGTGCTAGTGTTTCAGTTTTCAGCGGGTTGAAGGATACCAGCCATGTTTTTGCCCAAATATTAATTTTTTCCAGATCTTCATTTAGGACATTCGCACTTGCTGTTGGGTCACCAATTTTCAGGTATAGACTGGTGTCGTCTGCAAATAGTCTGATGTTGGATCTTATGTTATCAATAATATCATTGATATAAATCAAAAATAATAAGGGGCCAAGGACGGAGCCCTGCGGAACACCAGCTGGTACAGTCTTGGGACCAGAGGAGACTCCACTGACAACAACTTTTTGTTTTCTATCAGATAAGTAGTTTCTAAACCATGCAAGTAAATCTCCCCTGATTCCAGCTGCACCAAGCTTATGGCAGAGTCCATCATGCCAGACTCTGTCAAAAGCTTTGCTTATGTCGCAGAACACCGTCCTTGTATATGATCCTTGGTCGATGGCTTGACAAAAGAAGTGCGTAAGATCTATTAGTTGATAGACAGGTGAATCGCCGTGCAGAAAACCGCTTTGCAGGTTAGTTATTATGGTGTTTGCTCGCAGAAAGTTAAAGACATGCTTATAGATACATTTTTCAAAAATTTTGATTACAATGCTAAGTAAAGATACAGGTCTGTAGTTACTACATTCAGATGGATCACCTTTTTTGTAAATGGCCGTCACATTGGCTGATTTCCATAAAAGAGGTACTGTTTTAGATTCTAATGATAAGTTAAATAAATTACATAGTGGAACAGATATTTCATTTGCTATTGATTTTAGTAATTTCCCGCTTAATTCGTCTGGTCCAGATGCTTTAGAGGTGTTGATGTTACTAAGCATATCTCTAACTTCCTGTGGCTTTAGTACTATTTGAGTGAGAGAATTTTGACATTGAGAAAGTTCGGAAAGCTGTGCATTCATAGTGTCTAACTGTGACTGGTTAATGAAAAACTCGTTTAAACAATTTGCTTTTTCTAATGCAGTACAAGCTATGACACCATTGTTAATCAGGGGCGGTATTTCAGATTTTGAGATATGTTGATCCTTTACATATGAGTTAATAAGTTGCCACCAATCTTTAGAACCATAGTTTTTCTGTTCGTTAATTTTGTTATCAATTTTCTCATAATATTCTTTTTTGCATTTCCGAATTAATTTAATGTACTGGTTCCTGATTAATCTAAACTCTTCCCAATTTACTTCAGAATTCGATCTGACAGCTTTTTGGTGAATTTTGTTTTTCTTTCTGCTCATGATTCTAATTGCATTGTTCATCCAAAGTTTATCTCTAGGCCTAATTGTTACAAATTTGTTTGGTATATTGGATTTGGCTATCCTCATCAACTCACCTGTGAAGGAGACAACTGAAAGATCAATATTGTCCCTGTCAACAATGGTATCCCATCTTGTACTGAGTATGTCTTGTCGCAGTCCAATAATTTTATCGTCAAAGTTTCTATAGTCCCAGATAAGCCTTTTGAAAGATGCCAATTTTGGTTTTGATAGTTTCAGACGACAATACACAGGCCTATGGTCACCACAAAATCGGTCAAGACAGCCGGATTCTAGCACCAAGCCTGGACAATTTGTTATTATCAAGTCTATTAGAGTTTGAGTGTTCAATTTTGCATCAATGCGGGTCGGTTCGTTTATAATTTGTTTCATTTCAAAAAGGTTCATCGAGGTGTGTAGAAAAGAATCGTTTGTATTAAAGAAATCAATATTGAAATCGCCAAAAATAAAAATGTTTTCAATTTGGTCAGATACTGCAAGTGAGATTGAATTTAGTATGGAATTATTGATACAATTTCTAGAATTTGGCGGTCTATAAAATGTTCCAATTAAAAATTTTGTTTTATTAAATTTAGTTTCAATCCATATGGCCTCTGTATTGTCGGTTTCCAAATCTTTTCTACGCTTAATGAAAAAAGAATTTTTAATAAATAGAGCAACCCCACCACCCGTCCCGTCAGTCCTGTCTTTTCTTATGGGTGCATAAAAACCTGGGATAGAAAGGGTGTTGGAAGATATAGTTTTGTCAAGCCATGTCTCTGTTAGTAAGATGAAATCAAACTTTTCTGAGAATTCTGCAAATATTAAATCTCTTCTTTGTTTCTTTTTTTTTATGCTTCGTACATTCAGATGTACGAGAGAAATATTTGTGGATGGACCAGGATTCAACTCAATATCACCAGCAAGTAATAACAGTAATCTATAAATAAATAATAATAAATAAATGAGTAAGAAACTGAGAGGTGCAGAGTAACGAATAAGATAAATATATACATTGGTCAATTTACATATATACACAAGGATTTGGCTGAGCATTTTGACAGGCTATCCAGAGACAGGGACAAAATATATTAAAAGACTTAAAAGACTGTTTGATATAATAAATACTAGATATTATATTAGTTGAATATACCGTAGTTCAATGAAATAATAATCTAAATTATTGTGATACTATAGGTCTAATATCACATGTTAAATATTCTAAGATTGAATAAATATATCAGTTAAATTTAATTTCAATGATATAATAATCTAAAATATTCTGATATTATAAGTCTAGAGATTCAAGTTTAATATTCTGTATACTAAATAAGTATATCAGTTAAATTTACTTTCAATGAAATAATAATCTAACATATTCTGATATTATAAGTCTAGTAACTCATGTTTAATATTCTGTATACTAAATAAGTATATCAGTTAAATTTACTTTCAGTGAGATAATAATCTAACATATTCTGATATTGTAAGTCTAGTGACTCATGTTTGATATTGTACATACTAAGTAAATATATCAGTTAAATTTACTTTCAGTGAAAAGTTAATCTAAACATTCTCATATTATAAGTCTAGTGACTCGTGATTAATATTCACTAAATAAGTATATCAGTTAAATTACTTTCAATGAAAAAATAATCTAACCTATTGTGATATTTTAAGTCTAGTGACTCATGTTTAATATTGTACATACTAAATAAGTATATCAGTTAAATTTACTTTCAATGGAATAATAATCTAAATATTTTAAGTCTAATATCTCATGTTTAATATTCTAAGTATTAAATAAGTATATCAGCTGATTTTACTTTCAGTGATATAATGATCTAAGTAATGAAGTCTAATATCACATGTTTAATATTCTAAATATTAAATAAGTATATCAGCTGAATTTACTTTTAATGAGATAATAATGAAAAATATTTTAATATTATATGTCTAGTGGCTCAAGTTTGATATTGTACATACTTAATAAGTATATCAGTTTAATTTACTTTCAATGAGATAATGATCTAAAATATTCTGATATCATAAGTCTAGTGACTCATGTTTAATATTCTATATACTAAATAAGTATATCAGTTAAATTTACTTTCAATGAAATAATAATCTAAATATTTTAAGTCTAATATCTCATGTTTAATATTCTAAGTATTAAATAAGTATATCAGCTGATTTTGCTTTCAATGATATAATGATCTAAATATTTTAAGTCTTATATCTCATGTTAAATATAAATATAAAATAAGTACATCAGCTGATTTTACTTTCAATGATATATTGATCTAAGTAATGAAGTCTAATATCATGTTTAATATTCTAAATATTAAATAAGTACATCAGCTGAATTTACTTTCAATGAAATAATAATCTAAGTATTTGAAGTCTTATATCTCATGTTAAATATAAATATTAAATGAGTATATGAGCTGAATTTACTTTAAATGAAATAATAATCTAAATATTTTAAGTCTAATATCACATGTTTAATATTCTAAATATTAAATAAGTATATCAGCTGAATTTACTTTCAATGAAATAATAATCTAAGTATTTGAAGTCTAATATCACATGTTTAATATTCTAAATATTAAATAGGTATATCAGCTGAATTTTCTTTTAATGAGATAATAATGTAAATTATTTTGATATTATAAGTCTAGTGACTCAAGTTTAATATTGTACATACTAAATAAGTATCTCATGTTAAATATACTTTCAATGAAGTATTGATCCAAATATACTGATACTATAAGTCTAGTGACTCATGTTTAATATTCTACATACTAAATAAGTATATCAATTAAATTGATTTTCAATGAAGTAATAATGTAAAATATTCTGATGTTATAAGTCTAGTGACTCATGTTTGATATTGTATAATACTTAATAAGTATACCAGTTAAATTACTTTCAGTGAGATAATAATTTAAAATATTCTGATATTATAAGTCTAGTGACTCAGGTGTAATATTCGGTATGCTAAAATAAGTATATCAGTTAAATTTACTTTCAATGTAATTTTAATCCAAATATACTGGTACTATAAGTCTAGTGACTCATGTTTAATATTCTGTATACTAAATAAGTATATCAGTTGAATTACTTTCAATGAAATAATAATCTAAAATATTCTGATACTATAAGTCTAGTGACTCATGTTTAATATTCTGTATACTAAATAAGTATATCAGTTAAGTTTACTTTCAAATAAATAATAATCTAACATATTCTGATATTATAAGTCTAGTGACTCATGTTTAATATTCTGTATACTATATAAGTATACCAGTTAAATTTACTTTCAATGTAATAATAATCTAAAATATACTGATATTATAAGTCTAGTGACTCATGTTTAATATTCTGTATACTAAATAAGTATATCAGTTAAATTTACTTTCAAATGATATAATAATCTGATGTATTCTGATATTATAAGTCTAGTGACTCATGTTTAATATTGTACATACTAAATAAGTATATCAATTAAATTTACTTTCAATGAAGTAATCATCTAACATATTCTGATATTATAAGTCTAGTGATTCATGTTTACTATTGTACATATTAAATAGATATATTAGTTGACTATACAATTTCAATTCAATGAAATATTAATTAGAAACATGTTGATATTGTAGGTTTAGTGACTCAACTTTTAATCTAAAATAAGTATATCAGTTACATCTACTTTCAATGAAATAATAATCTAAACATCCTGACTAGTGACTCATGTGTAGTATTCTAAGAAATATGACAATGGGTATTAAGTTTTAGGTTCCGGATTATTCCTGTTACCAATGGGAATAGATGTCAACCCTAGGTCCATAAGTGATGGTTGCTTACGTTTCAGTGTATCGACAAGAGATGCTGGGAGGGCAGCGTGGGTGTCAGTGTTGGTAGCAGTTGAGTTCGCCCCCTGAATGTGGCTGATGTTCGACTCTCTAGAACTAAGAGATGTAATTTCACTTGGTCGGTATTTTTGAATGTCATATTCACTGTTTATGAGTATTTTACGATCATCGTGCAAATTCCTAATGTATATTCTACCATCCATTGTCCAACAATTATTTATCAGATTGTCCTTGAGTAATTGACGTGTTTTTTTGTAAATATCAGCTCTCTTACGAGTTAGGGCTTCATTAATGTAAATTTTAGTTTTGTTGCGATAGTTAATGTCTTTAAGGCGTTTTTTATTACCGTAGACTAAGGCTCGATCTCGATAGCTAATGAAGCGAACAATAATGTCACGGTCATATCTTCCACCTGGTTTGCCTACACGATGTGATCTCCCAATGTCTTTTTTTGAAAGTTTGATTCCTCCCCCAGATAGTATATGAGAGTTTATGAGATCTAGCACATTGTCATCTGTGTTCTCTTCGCTAGTTTCCTTGATTCCAGCAAATTTTAGACAAGTTCGTCTAGAATATTGTTCTAGATCATCAATGCGATCTTCAAGGGTACTTATACGCCTATTTAGTTCGTTTTCAACTTCAGGTTTGATGAGATTCATAATGTGACCCATAATAACTTCACGCTTTAACAATTCGGCTAAGAAAGACTTAATGGAGTTGTCATCTCTCAGCATAGTGTCCAAAAATTCATTTATGCTGGTGGATGCATCAGTTTCATCTCTTTTGGATTTTTTGGATTTTTGACGGGTCATTTTAACCGAATTGGATCTTTAAAGTAACGTTCAGTTAACAGTTCACTGTAGACTTAGTTGTGTAAATACTACTCACTGTTTTTTTGACAAAATCCAAACTTGAGATGACGTCACGTCAAGCAGTCGACCTTCTAAAGCCACTCTAGTTTTAGTGAATTTTATTTACGAAAAGTAGAGAATTCAGTTAGATTTTTATAACCAGTGTTTTTTCAATACATTCAAGGATAAGGAGGAACTGTAATCAACATCTATATAGTGATTATTCAAAGGATCTTTAAGTTTCAATTTGTGGTATGCCAGCAAAGGCTTTCTTTTTCAAAGATGGCCTTGTTTGGTGACGTCATCTACTTGACGACGTCGTAAACATTTTTGTACCTTGTGATTTTACTTCAAATTTGCACAATGAATGACAGTATTTCGAAGGAACTGAACGATTTCCTGAGTAATTTCTCAGACTCTGACTTTGATAGCGACAGTGAAATAGACTTTCCACACCTCAATTCCAAAAGATCAAACTATTCAACTCCATCTCGACCGACTAAGACTTTATCAACATCGACCAGCATTTTAAGTCTGGAAAGGAAAAACTTTATTTTGAACCATCCAGATTTTAATTTTGACATTGCAGACTATACGCATTATACTAAATCTATTGTTATTTCATTTAATAAGGAAGAAACGTACAGACTTATACTTCAGTTTTGTTCGAACCAGTATTCTTTGTTCAAGGATGACTCCTTAAATGGCCAAATTTTCAAAACTTTTGATTCGTCCTTGTCTCCTTCTAATCAATTAAGTACTACGTTAACATTTTACAACAAGAAAAATAAACTCCATGTTCAGGGTACAGACTGTTCCAGATGGATCGAGATTGTGTTTTCTAAGTTTATTCCATCTAATCCTGAAATAAGTGACAATCTGGACAAGATTTCTGTGCCCAGTGTAAGCCAAAAGTTTTCTACTGTCGGAACTCAAACTTGTGAACTAAATACCAGTGTAAGTGTACAAACTGATTTTCCTTTCTGTACTTCAACTGAAAAATCAAAGTGCGAAGCCGCCATAGAAAAGATGTCAATTGAAATTTTGCGACTCTCGGATCAAATCAATGACTTAACCAAGAAACTATCTGCGG
>JAUJPP010000004.1:934024-952184 GCA_030562195.1 Nipponacmea schrenckii | reverse complement strand
GAGTTAAAAGCTATGTTGGTATAAGAAAAAGAGTTAAAAGCTATGTTGGTATAAGAAAAAGAGATAAAAGCTATGCTGGTATAAGAAAAAGAGTTAAAAGCTATGTTGGTATAAGAAAAAGAGTTAAAAGCTATGTTGGTATAAGAAAAAGAGTTAAAAGCTATGTTGGTATAAGAAAAAGAGATAAAAGCTATGTTGGTATAAGAAAAAGAGATAAAAGCTATGTTGGTATAAGAAAAAGAGTTAAAAGCTATGTTGGTATAAGAAAAAGAGTTAAAAGCTATGTTGGTATAAGGAAAAGAGATAAAAGCTATGCTGGTATAAGAAAAAGAGATAAAAGCTATGTTGGTATAAGAAAAAGAGATAAAAGCTATGCTGGTATAAGAAAAAGAGTTTAAAGCTATCAACTGAGAAACAAAAGAGTCAACTGAGAAACTAAAGAGTCAACTGAGAATTAAAGAGTCAACTGAGAAACTATGGAGTCAAACTAGAAAACGATTATTTCAGCTGATGAACTATAATATTTACTTCAAAAACTATGTTAGTTACTTAGAAAACTATGGTATTAACTTCCATATGATATTAACTTACATACTATTGTGTTAACATTCACAACTATTGTATTAACTTGCAAAACTATTGTATTTGCTTCACAAACTATGTTAGTTACTTAGAAACTGCGAATCTGGAAATGGAAGAAAACTACTCTGAAACTAGTTTTGTTAACTTATATCTTAGATGTCTTACAGACAAGAGGCAGTGCTCAAGCCACATGACCTAATCTTTAACTACGTTAAGTTATTAAAATACACGACCTGTTGATTATGTATAACAGAATAAAATTGTGAAGGTTACGTAGGAAATAAATTATAATAATAATCATGGAAGCTACAAACGTTCTTCATAAGAAAATTATAAGCTCTTAGAAGGAAAAGGTGGACATATCAAAATATGCCTTATTTTCTGTTCCTTATGAAAGTCATTTGAAATTTACGAATTCTGGCTGAAATAGAATCGAGCATGCTTCTAACAAATGTAATTAAGGGCCATTTTAGCAAGTAGTAGTAGTACCACAAATACATCCCTGTCTGTCTGTCTGGATGTAGAAATTGTGTATTTAGGTATTTGAGGTTTAAAACTGACACCGAGACAACTCCCTGAAGTACTGACACAGGCATTAGCATTATAAAGTATATTGTATAACGATTTTTTAGTGCAAATTTTTCAGTACTGATGTGAGTGTATACTGTTTTATCAATGATTGATAATACTGAAAAATCCAGTATCAAATCAATTTATTGGTTTGGAATATGTATATTGTGTTATTATTTAAAAATTAAAGAATATCACTTCTTACCTGACTCTAGTTCTCTACGTTCTGGAATTCTGTTTACTTTCTAGAATTCTGTTTTGTCAGATGATAAATTTTAGGTTCAAAAGATCTTGGCTAAAACAGTTGGTTGGTTCTAATGTACATGACGTCGTTTCCATCGGGAAATTTGGGAAAATTTAAAAATCACTGAATATAAAAATATACTATCCAAATTCTGATGTATGTCGGCAATTGTAAAGCTTAAATTTACCTTCAAAAAAATTAGATTATATTTCTTTTAAAAAATCCCATTAGTAAATTCCTCACAGAATTAAACTAAAAGAACACTTACAATTTCCAATTGATGTTTGTTGTTCATTATTCTGTTCATTCTAATTCTTTTCTTAATTTTTGGCTTGAATTATCCACTGGATCTTCTTTGTAGTCTTCCTGTTTTGCTCCAATTGTGTTGACATGGGAAAAAATATAAGAATTGTTTACTTAAAAATGAAAACCAGTAACGTCATTTAAACATATAAAAACTATATCTCGACGTTTTTAAAACTTAAAAGGGTCAGTAAACACATGAACAAAAGTTACACCTGAAAATCTTTCTATAATATGCTTTATCTATAATAAACCCTTCAATTAGTTTTGGCGTTTAAAAATTAATGGTTTGGTTTTCGGGGTTTATATTTTACATAAAGAATGATTTAGGAGTAAATATAAAACAAAACGACCCTTTACTAAATAATACTTACCAAAACATCTCTATATAACTTATTTCTTGTTGATATCCTTAATGGCGGTTTAAACTCCCTGTACTGTTTAGGTAAAGATTTGAATATGTTGAAACAATAGTGTAGGTGAAAAGTGTTCAGATAAAACTCACTGTAGTGGACAAGGATTGAATGGTAGTGATTTGTGCTCAGATAGTTCAGTTCAGATTTTGCTGGTTTGAAATACTGAACTTTTAATTGGTTTGTTTAAATTTTGATCCAATCAGAATAAACACTGTATGTGCTGGGTTTGATGTTTGAAACAATGAAACAGACTGTATGGAAGAAGACAGTTTAAAGAGCGATGGCCATCTTAATACGCCCACATTTATAATGGTAGCCAATTAGTCTGAGAGGTTGACAAGAATTAATGGTAAATGATTAGTGATTTTTCTTGAATTTAAATAAATTTCGGGGAAGGAAGGGATTGATTCTCCCAGATGTACAGACCTAGGGTGGAACAAATATTTTATTGAGAAATGGGGATCTGGATATGTTGGATGATTTTCTTCTGTTCTGATCTGTAAATAGAAAAAAAATAACTCGCCCAATTGGCGAGAAGTATAGTACCTGTTAAGTACAGATTATTTTTAGTTTGCTATGAACAAGGTTGTCATTTAAGTTCTGATTTTTTGAATATGCCACTATCATTTTCTTCTTATCGACATGATGGAATTTCTCTTGAAGACTCTTATAATGGACTTGAACTATCTTACTTGCTTTATTACTGGTTGTATTGAAGGGGGCGACAAAGGGTGCTCTGTCCCCACTATGGTGAATTTTAAGTGTTATAGGTCTTGCTGTATATATTTACATTAGCTATTGTTTTTCTCCATTGGACTAATGTTAATACGTGTGGCGTTTATGAGACAATAACTGCCATTGCCTCATCACTAAAACATTGAGCGTAGTAATACACGGTAACCAATGTAAATAAACATGGCCGTCGCGCTATTAACGTCGATCATCTTCACGCTTGAACGTAAAATTCCAATTTTAATGTTGAATTCTAATATGTAATAAAGTTTCCATCAGCCTAACCCAAAGCCAATCTTATACTCCAAGTCTCATACAAAAATAATTGGCAAAATGCGATTGAACTCAATCGAATTAGATCTGAGTGTATTGGCCATAGCCGTAGACCCATTTGACCTAGTTGCTCGCTTCAGTTTAAGAGCCTAAAAGTGCAGGTTTATGGATTGTTTAATATTAAGTTTCAAAATACTATACTTTTACTGAAAATTAACTGAATTGAGTGTAAACTGTGGTCACCTATCACCATATGTAGCGGGCCTTCTTCTAGATTGGTCTTTATAGTTTCTTTCATTTTCTCAACTTTCCTACTTGTTTACATGCGGTCAGGTCTAGCCGAATCACCTCTCCGTTGTTCAATTGTATCCGCGTTCATTAAATTTCATGATTTTGTTGCTTTTCATCGTTAAAGTCGGAATTCATACCAAAATGTTTTATATTTATTGATAAATGAATTGATTTATAAAGATTAAACATAAAATTGAGATAAACATTGTTTTTTCTTACATTTTGAGAGCTTTCCGCCGCGAACTATATTCTGACGAGGAGAAAATGGCTATTCCATCAACAAGATCAACTCCAGCGACAAAGGCGGGTAATATGAAATTTTCACGCAAAGAGTAGAATTTGTCGTGGTGACAGGGTTTGAAAATATAAATATAAGCAATAAACGGTCACCCTATGGCGCTAACGCGCATTCATTCAATTTTCCATCCAACCTTTGTCCTGATATACGACCATAACCGCCATAGGGTGACCGTTTATTGCTTAATTAATGTCTCAATCCAATGGGCTTCTCTAGATTGACGAAATTTGGTAGTTTCATCTTCGGGCAAGTCGATTTATATGCGGTTAGGGTCAGATCGTCAAGTGAATGGTCGTCTGATCTGTGGGCATTAAAACGAGTGCTTAATTTGTTCTTCGAAATCCTAATTAGGGCTCATTTCGTTCAGCCCATAGGGCCAAACACAGTTTAATCTATGTTTCCATAGTGATTCTGCATTTCGTTCAGCCCATAGGGCCAAACACAGTTTAATCTATGTTTCCATAGTGATTCTGCAATATCAAGCTTAAGTTTATCTTTAAAGGTCAAATGTAATGATAGTAATATCGTCCCTTTTAAACTTATTTCCAGAAAAAATGTTTCAAAGAAACAAATCCGGCGATTAAAACTTTCAAACGGTGCCGTATTGTCGCACTACACCTGTTCAAAAATCGGTAATACCGACAAGGCCATACTGAATTACTTCCCCTTTTTGTTACGTCATCAGAGACAAACATAAGCCGCGTAATAATGGCTTACCGCCTAGATAACGTTATGTCTGATAGTGAAAGCGAAATCCCAGAGATAGATCTGTCCATACGAATTCAACCCTATATGTACGAGCCTGTTGGGGATAATCTGCAGAAGGAAAGCTATTCTTCGACCTCAGAGAGCGACAACGAAGACAGTATTTACCCCGCGGAGCCGGAGGAAATCTTACAAGACGAAAGTATTTGGTAATTTGATCTAGACCCACTAGCCTTTTTCATATTATTATTTTTTATCATCGTATTTTAATTTTATTTTTACACATATCACATTAAATTATATTTTTTTAAAGACGTGTTATGTATTATATCCGTTCAAATTTGTGTAGATCTATAAAATATTAATACTAGTCACATGATAAACTCGGGTAAATACGGAATACTACTTTGGCTCACCTGTCTTCTAAAATCGGTTGATAATTCGAAATATGCTTAAAACATGTCACCAAAAGTTTGCTATTCAAAAAAATAATAAATGACATCCGTTCAAGTTAATTCTTTTCTGATAATATAATCATTTCAAGATTAATAGTAGGCCTACTATTTTGAAGATCTACATGGACGAACCGACGGAATGTGATTTTTGTTTTCATCATAACTATTCAGCTGCAAATTTGAAGAGTTTGAAAAAGCCTTCTTTTTTTCATCATTATTCAGGTGCATATGTGAAAGGTGTATCTCAATGTCGACAGCTAAGGAAAATAAGTGCTGTATAAATATGAATGTTGTGGATGGTAAAATCGAAGAGGAAGGTTTGAAATGTATAACTGAGCATTGTCTGAACAAATATGTATTGGAGACGTCATACTACGAATATATTCAAGAAAATGGGCCCTTGGAGCAACATGAAAGTATTCATAGGTAAGTTAACAAATATATCTTATGTTTATCTGGAGTTAAGAATGCAATTTTTTTATTTTTGATTAAATGATGGAGATATGATGCAGTAGCAGAGACAATATAGGAAATCTGACAGTATATTGTAACACAGAAGCTGTACTACTTGTATTGTATTTTCTCTATTTCAGTGTATATCGTCACATAGCATATCGCAGGTTTGTGAGGTGGATATACCATAGGCTTGGAAAAAAGCACCGGAGAATATTGCCTTCATGTGTAGTAACCAAAATCAGAGAAACATTTCCTTCACAGCAGTATTGTGGTTTTCAATATCCCAGTTAATATCTGTTTGAAATAAATAACTACAAATATATACTATTTATTAGATTAACATAAAATGTCCTTCAATTTTTTTCATTGAAGCGGGAACGATGAGCATTTACAATGTCACATTTGTCAGCCCTAGATCCTTCCTTAGCTATAGGTGGAGGTCTTTCTTTTCCCTCAATTTCATTCCTTCGTCTAGCTTCTGCAAAAGAACTGTTAACTTCTCTCCTCAAAACAAGATCTTCAAACAGTTCATCAATATAATCTGGAAATAAAGTAGTAGAAAAATTATACCAGTTACAATAGGGGTAAAAACTATCAAAAAACAAAATTTCTATAAAATTGGGTGAGATAATGAGATATTCATAATTTGTCTTTTCGGAAAGTTGAAAAATAAATGTTTTTCTTCTCAATGATGAATGACACAAGTAAGGACACTCAAATGAAGTGAAAAATATTTACCAAATGTTTGTTTGACTTTGACCTCTTTTGCAACACCCTCTCCTTTCCTACTTTTGGGGAATGATACAGCATAAATCAATTCTCCATGCTGGTTTACAGCTTGCTTGCGGTTTGCATTTTCATTAAAATGCAATGCAGTAACCTGTAACCTGGAAGCATAAAATCAAATTAATAGGGAGAGTCTCTCAATAAAAGGCTCTTCTACTTAGCACAACATATAAAGTAATCAAAATACCAAATTTCCGTCTTTGTACACAATATTAAAACAAGCTCTAATTCCTTTGTTTCTGGCTTCATTCATAAAGTACAGGTCTTAAAAATAGACAATATTGGTATCAGCTCAAACTACTACCATACCTATCAAAATTACAGGCAGCTTACACTTACCTTGCCTCCATCTGGGCATGAAAAAAGTGTACCAAGTTTGGAGCTAAATGGCACAGCACATTATGGAAGGCCTCTAACCCAGATGTTTGTTCAGCAGGAGAAAGTTTCTTTATATCAGTCTGAAGTAATCTTCCTTTTATAATTCTCTCCAGCTCATCATATGCCTTGGAACCTAAACAACATTAATTTTATATTTTCAAAATGTGAAAAACATGAGCAATAAAACATGGATAAAGTCACAAAAAGCATGAATTAGTATTATTTCAACTTGTTACAAACCAGTAAAAGAATCAAAAACTAATTCAAGTAATTTTCTGATATAAAACTTACCTCTTTTAATCCAGATTCTGTTTTCAATAGCCCCATGCTCACATTTTGGAAATCTCATCCCATGACCATCATGAATGTTACACACATGGTTTAATATTGACATCCATTTTTCAAATACTAGTTCCCCATCTCCATTACTGCTCATAGCACACCAGTAAATATGGTTGCTGATGGACCTAGCCCATTGTCCAACAATCTGACAATTGCTTCTTTTCCCTACAGCCTCTAATTTCTTGAAGATTCCTTAAATAAAACAAGGCATTTACAATATATAACAGATGATATCGAGCCAGAAATGTTTGAGTTTTTTATTGACCATTATCAATTTATTTGTTAGAGTGACCTTTTTAATCATTTACCTTTGGCAACATGCCAGCAGTCAAACCAGTGAGTAATACTACTATGTGTCTCCCGCAGATGGGAAATTTCCAATTGCTCTTCAGATATTCTAGCTAAACCCCTTTTTAAGCCCTCAAGCTCCATGGCATAGGAGTTTTTAACTTCATTCTTCTAAAAAAAAGAACAATTATTTCATGTATAAGTTAAAAACAATAAATGAATAAATTTAGTGAACTATAGCCTACACGAATATCGGATACAAGATAATCAAGGACTTATAATTTTGTTTACTTTAAGATATAGTAGTATATCATATAATACCTGATATAGCTAAATATACTGCTCTTACCTGAACAAGTTGTGTATCAAGTATCTTGCTCTTACCTGAACATAAGTGTGTAGGACAGGTACTTGGCTGTATGTCCGGGGGAACAGCAACGCCCATCTCCTCCTAATCTCAAGGGTTCACCAGCAAATCTTGCATCATCAAAGTTTTTTGCCTGGTTACTTTCCCAAACATCATTTATTGTAGGTACAAGGTAGAGGTTCTGGATATTCATAAATGTTGAAATGCTGAACATTTGTATAGATGCATGATTACAAATTGTCAGGAATTTATTGGCACTTCCACCTGAAAACAAAATGGCTCCTGCCACTATCAAATTTCCAAGAGGCATCGAATTTGATGTTGGTTGACTTTCCCAGTTTTTATTTGAGGAACAGTTTTTACACAGACTATTAATTTTAACATAACTTCCAAGAACGACTTTTGAAATTTTACATGGGTATCCACACACCCTACATTCTTAAAAAGATTGTCTAAACAAGATTCGAAAATGATAAATTTGCGCTCTTTTGCAGGGTTGATATCCTCACTGACATTCTGTTCATGATCTGACATATCCTCAATTTCATCTGGTATCCAGTAAGGGTCATTAAGATCATCACTATCAACACTGACAGTAAAACTTGTGTCTAGTGTGTCAGTTCTCTCTTCAGTCTGTGTGCTTTTATTGACTATGGTTGGCTTAACAGGCAAAGCACAGGAAGGTAGCTCAATGTCTGTCTGGATGTTTGCATGACGTCTTTTCTGAAATAAAAATATTTTCCATTTTCATATTTCTATTGGCATCTTAAATAAAAAAATTGATACCTCCATTTTTTCTAGAAACTGGGGTCATATAATATAAATAATAAGCAATTAATGTTTACTGGTTCTTAAAATACTTACAATCAAGTCATATGATGTCTGAACCATCTTCTCATAACATTCAATATGTTGCTTAGCTGTGGTTTCGACCTCAACATCGGCTAGTATCAATGAATCACTATCACTATCAGTTGGTCTATCGTTTTCAATAATCATTAGTTCCTCTAGTGTCCAAAATAAAATAAAAATGGATGAAAGGCCTAATAATGGCATATAATCTAGCCTAATGAAAATAGTTTAGTTTTTTTTAAACATAGGCCTTGATCTATACATTTAAATAGAAGTAGACACTCTAGGCCTAATGAAATTATTTTCTGTATCTTATTGACTAGTCTGTGGAGGCCTATCTATTAGGCTATAGTAGCCTATGCAAATCAATTCGGGGGCAGGTTGGCCTTATAATTATACAATGGGTTTTATTAATAAAGCCCAGTCCTACTTTAAATAATTATATTATATTTTACTGTTAGTTTTTACCTCTATACGTCTTCTCTTTTCTAAAGCTGTTGACTTTCTGCATGATTTGCTTTTGGGACGTTTACCATTATTCTGTGGGTCAGTGTAATCAAATATTGTTGGTATAGCACTAGTTATCAGCATCTTCGTCTTTGCTTGGAATCCAACGGATGCAGCAACGTCCGGATTAATTGCGAATTGGTTCTTCTCAAAATGGCGCTCACAAAGTTTTGTGTACTTGCTTGGTTGAAATCCGTCTCTTTTCAGTTTAATAGTCCATTCCTTTCTCAATTTGATATCTTTCGGAAATAAATACAAACTTATTCCATGTCCCGACTTAACAGTACAATTCAAAGCGGCACACTGTACCATTTCGAAAAATATTCCCTTGTGTAGCTTTCGTCTGGGCTTCGTGATGTTTTGACCGCGTTTTGTCTCTAATGACGTAATTTGTGAGGGGAGATAACCAATGTGCAATCAGACTAAACTGACACACAGGTGGACGTTTCAGTCACCTGTACATGTGCCTTAGCTTAGAATTTCGTAAAAAAAAACAAATGTTCCTTTCAGATAATATTTTATCTATTTAATTTTCATACATAGACGGTTTTCGAAACAATGTTGAATTTGAACTTTAAATGGAATTTTCTGCAGAATAGTACATGAGTAGGATTTGTGCTACATGTGGGGCCCTGGCTATATTATTGAAATGAGGTGCTACATGTGGGGCCCTGGCTATATTATTGAAATGAGGTGCTACATGTGGGGCCCTGGCTATATTATTGAAATGAGGTGCTACATGTGGGGCTTTGGCTATATTATTGAAATGAGGTGCTACATGTGGGGCCCTGGCTATATTATTGAAATGAGGTGCTACATGTGGGGCCTTGGCTATATTATTGAAATGAGGTGCTACATGTGGGGCCTTGGCTATATTATTGAAATGAGGTGCTACATGTGGGGCTTTGGCTATATTATTGAAATGAGGTGCTACATGTGGGGCCTTGGCTATATTATTGAAATGAGGTGCTACATGTGGGGCTTTGGCTATATTATTGAAATGAGGTGCTACATGTGGGGCTTTGGCTATATTATTGAAATGAGGTGCTACATGTGGGGCCTTGGCTATATTATTGAAATGAGGTGCTACATGTGGGGCTTTGGCTATATTATTGAAATGAGGTGCTACATGTGGGGCCCTGGCTATATTATTGAAATGAGGTGCTATATGTGGGGCCCTGGCTATATTATTGAAATGAGGTGCTACATGTGGGGCCCTGGCTATATTATTGAAATGAGGTGCTATATGTGGGGCCCTGGCTATATTATTCAATTTAAAAAAACTGTTATCATTCTTATACCTTTATTTCAAAATTAATCGAATTACGGGAGATAACTCAAAAGAATTAAGACAACAATTATTATTTATTCAAATAATTTGATCGTGATAGAGAAACTTATGTTCTTTGATTGGATTACCAGCTTCGAAGGTTAAAAAACCAAGGAAATTTACAAATATGGCCCCCTGCCTCCCTCTGTTCCCGCGCCTATGCCCTGAGCGGTCAGGAGTAGGAAATGAGCAAGATTAGAGCTTAATTAGTTTATTTGGAAAAGTTAGCAATTTGTCATTCTTGCTTCAAGTGGCCTTTATGCAAGCCAAATACCCAGATTTTCAAAAGTATTTCAAGATCTAAGGCAGATTGATTTTATAGTTCTGTTTTAACCCACATGTCCAAAAAGCCCATGTGAATGTTAACTGCAAATTCAAGCTTTGTAACTTTGCGCGCCAACAATTTATTTGTGTTCGAGCACCTTCCTGTGCAACATGATGTGGAATGACAAAATTGCTAGTTCAAAACTTATGGATTTTAATTGTATTTTTGGGCTTTTTGAAGTCCCTGGCACCTTTTTAGCAGGAAAAGACCGTACAAAACGACGATTTCTTCGCAGAACTCTTCCACCAAATGTTCGTATCCAATAGTCTCGATGTTTTCCAACTTTGATTACGGTTCCATAGATCGACCATGGTTTTGTTGTCGGGTGCTGAAGAGCAACATTGTTACCAACTTGTAATTGTGGGAGAGGTTTTGCTGTTTTGTTGTAGGTTTCAATAGTTGACGTTAACGCCTGCTCAGCCTTTTCCTCCGCCGAACAGATGGATTTTTGCCATTCTGGTGCGAACGAACGTCGATGGGCGGGCAAATTGTCTTTCAGTGGATGGCCAAAAACACGCACTGCAGGTGACAGACCATCATTCTTCGGCGTGTTTTTATATTGCAAAAGGGCTGTGACCCATTTATGCATATTTAGTCTGCGACCATTCCAGCATGTTCTTATCATCTTCTTCATCGATTTTACGGTGGATTCCGCCTTGCCATTTGACTGGGCAAAATGAGGTGATGATACGCGATGTTCGATGTTCCATAACTGGTAAAAATCCTTTAGAGTTTTAGAGGTAAATTGGGGTCCTCCATCTGTCCAAAATACAACCGGAACTGACTCTATAAAACATTGTTGCAGACATTGGATTATCTTCGTTGAAGTAGTGTCAGACCCAAGCCTATAGACCAATGGCCAACCTGACAAGACATCTGACATGATCAACCAATGTTGACCTCCATAGTAACCAATATCGGCACAAAGGTAATGAAATACCCTTTCTGGTTTCGGGTCTCGAGGTGCCATGGGTTCTTTGACGTGTGATGGAAGTTCTCGTTGGCAAGATGTACAGGATTGGATGACGCTTTCAATATCCTTGTCTAGACCGGGCCAAAATACCACCGATCTCGCCCTTTCTTTGGTGCGTAGCATTCCTTGGTGCGATGCGTGAAGGTCAGCAAGGATAGAGGGTCTCATCGACTGAGGGATTATTAGTCGACATCCATATACAATTAAACCATCATCAATGGAGAGTTGGTCTCTAATGTTGTGGTTGTAAGTTGATGGATAATCCTTGTTTACTATGAGGAAATCCATTTTGTATTAAGTGCTTTAAATCTTGATAGTCAGTGTCACTCTGGCTTGTCTTTTTGATTTCTGTAAGTTTGGGATCCAAATTCGCCTCATGAGCCGCTTGAGTAAGTAGGGCAATTTGAACCGATTCGAAATCGAGATCATCCGTGGAGATCGAGACATCAGCCTGAGTAGGTAGTGACACTGGCAAACGTGAGAGTGCGTCGGGTGCTGCATGGTCTTTACCTTTACACCAAACGGCTTTAAATTGGTAGGGTAGTAGTTTAATCCGTAGTCGTTGAAGTCTAGGGTTTTCAATTTCATCTAGACGATGACTATTAAGTAGTGGAATTAACGGTTTGTGATCAGTCACAACTTGGAATGTTGGGATACCAGCTAAAAATGTATGACACTTTAGTACTGCCCATACTACGCCCAATAATTCTAATTCCACCGTTGCGTAGCGACTTTCCGTATCCGTTAGATGACGTGAACCTGCCTGTACTAATTTCCATTCAGCAGCATGCTGTTGGAGTAATACGAATCCCAAACCGTTGAGACGACTGGCATCCGTCTGTAGACTAGTAGGTTTAGTTGGATCAAAGTATGGTAGGTGGATGAGTTAATACGTTTTTCGCTTTCTCGAAAGCAGATTGATGTAGCTCGTTCCACTGGAATTCATTCTTTGATTTCAACAGCGGCCTTAAAGTCTCAGTCAGCTCGGAGATGTTGGGTAGGAAACTGCTAAGCTGATTCGTTAGACCCATAAATGATCGCATATCAGTTATGCTGGCAGGTACAGGAAAATCAGAGATTGCCTGGATTATAGTCGGATCAGGTCGATAACCATCTACAGATAACTGGAATCCAGCAAACTGAACTTCGCTCTCAGCAAACAGGAACTTCTCCTTTTTCAGGGAAATGCCTTTATCTCGGCAGCATTTAAGGAAACTTCTGACATGTTCTGCATGCGATTTGAAATCACTGTCGTAGAGAAGAACATCATCTACGATGCTACGAAATCCGGAACAACCTATAAAGGCTTCTGCTAAACGTCGATTATAGTGCTCAGATATGGAGCATATGCCAAAATGTGCCCTTAGATACTTGAAACGACCGAAAGGAGTGATGAACGTTGTGTAGTCCTGGCTTTCTAGGTCTAAAGGACACTGGTGGTAACCTTTCAGAGCATCTAACTTTGTAAACCATTGAGCTTGGCTTGATGCAATATCAGCAACAGCTTCTGTCGGAGTCGGTGATTGATAGTGTTCCCTTTTCACGTACTTGTTTAGATGAGACAAATCAACGCATCGAGTCGAATATCGGATGTACCTTTCTTCGGTGCGACGACAATAGGTGAGCACCAATCTGTTGGGTACGTTACAGGAGCAATGATACCATCTGCTACTAGTTTATCCAATTCGTCTTTAAGTTTGTCTCTGTATGCGTATGGTATGCGTCGAGGAGTGGCGACACAAAACGGTTTTGCACCATTTACCAGCTCTATGTGAAACTGTTCTCCAACCATAGGTTTCAGAACACCATTGAAGACCTCCGGAAATTCTTCAATCAGTGATTCAGAAGTAGCTTGTAGATTTAGTGTAGCAATAGTTTTAGGTAGGGTTGGGCGGTATACCGTGAAAAGCACAATACCGCGGTATTGGATTTTCGCGGTATTTGTATCACCAAAATAATCTGTATCGCGGTATACCGTTATCGTCATTTTTAT
This sequence comes from Nipponacmea schrenckii, assembly GCA_030562195.1. Lineage (NCBI taxonomy): Eukaryota > Metazoa > Mollusca > Gastropoda > Lottiidae > Nipponacmea > Nipponacmea schrenckii. Next base: position 938,718 of record JAUJPP010000004.1, on the reverse strand, counting down.
TGTTGTAAAATACGTAAGATTATGCAGATTTGTTAGGAAAAGGTTTTGGTTTTGGTTTTGGTCAATTTTCTAAGTAGTCGAGTTCATCAAGCTCCATCGTGACCGTTTGCTTTGATGGCACAGTGAATCTTATTATTTCTCCTTTGTGATAATCAAGTCTTCAGAAGAATCAGTGCGTTCAACCAGGCTTCATTCCTGGTTACTCTCTCAAAAGTATACCGGCACGGGCACCGGACTTTCGAGTTAATTATAAAAATAAATAGGCCATAATAGTGAAACAAAATAAATAGATCTTTAGGCCTGTAGTATTAGAAAATAATTTTTATATCAATATCTCGTAACTAGGCCTAGGGAAATTTTATTGGAACTTTCAAAATGAAACATTATTACAACACAAGTCACATCACAAGGTACACTCGTTCGAATGCCGTTTCTATGGTTTCAATACAGAAAAGAATCTTTATCCAGTCTGTCTTTAAATCCGTTGATCTTGCACTCCCCGTTCGAGACTTGATGTTCCAGACAATCTGTCAGAAGCATGGCTGAAACGGGTGACAATGAAAACATTGAAGAAATGGAAGACAACGTCTCGGCAGAGAATATTCTCGATGACCAACCGGACGAATTAGTCCGTAAACGGAACTCGACTTCCGTAATTTGGGACTATTTTGGTGTCAAGAAGAATGACAACTCCGTCATAGTCTGCAAAACTTGCCGGAATCCTGTGTCGGCCAAGGGAGGGAACACGAGCAACTTATTTCACCATCTTCGGGATAAACACCCTCAACATCATGCTGAAGTCACGAAAGCAAAGATTAATAAGAAACCCGCTAGTCAACAACAAACATCTGAAGCCAAGTCTCAACCAGACATTCTATCTGCCTTTGACAAGGCTAAACCGTTCAATCCCAACTCCAATCAAGCCCAAACCATCAATAATGCAATTGCCTTCTACATCTGCAAAGATATGCAACCTTTGTATTCAATCGAGAGAACAGGTTTTGTGACAATGATGAAGATAGAACCAAGATATAAAATACCGTCAAGAAGATATATGAAAGAAAAAGTAATAGATAAAATGGCAGCTGATCTGAATGAAACCGTCGTTACAAAATTGAAAGGGGCTGATTATTTTGCCTTTACCACTGATATGTGGACATCAAGAAACATGGAAGCCTACATGTCATTGACAATCCATTTTATAACAAGTGAATGGGAACTCGAGGCCATTAATCTTGGAGCATTTCCCATGATGGATGATCACACTGGAGATAATATAGCAACTGCCTTGACATCAGTCCTGGACGATTGGGGTTTAGATACTTGTAAAGTTGTGGCTGCCACAACGGACTCTGCGTCAAATAGTATCAAGGCCTTCAACACATTGAAAATTCTGAGATTGAGTTGTTTTGGTCACAACCTGGATTTAGCAGTTAATAAGGGAACTGAACTTCCAGAATGTCAGAGAGCCATCAAAGTGTGCAAGAAGGCAATTGAAGCTTTCTCAAGAAGTTTTAAGCGAAGACGAGATCTAAAGAAGAAACAGAAGAAGTTAGATATACTTATTCACATGTTAATTATGGTTGGTGAATTTACCTAATTTTTTATAGTTACTGACAAGGTAGTCAGATTTGTCAGCCAATTTATTATTATTAAGTATGATATTGATGATTTAATATATATGTGTGGTTTGTGTAATATTCCAACTGTCATACCAGACTGATAAATTACATGAATTGAACCTATACCTTATGCTTATACAGAGGTTACGTTTATATCTGTTTTAATTATACATATATTATTTATTCTTTCAGGATGTTAGTACGAGATGGGGGTCAACAATTGATATGATTGATAGATTTATAGAACAACAACAAGCTGTCTGCGCTGTGTTTATGGAAAACCGTCAACTGTGGCATTTAAATCCTAGTGATAATGATTATAGATCTTTGGAAAACATAAATGAAACACTTAAACCTTTATTGTTATTTACCGATATGTTTAGTGGGGAGGAATATGTCACAGTATCTGCTATCTTGCCAGTGTTAGAACATATATTATCACTTTTAGAACCTCTTCCTGCAGAATGTGCCTGAAGAATATTCGTGCTGCAGTTCACAGAAATTTGAAACAGAGATACGAAAATACAGAGCATAGACAAATTCTAATGTTATGCTGTATGCTGGATCCACGTTTTAAATCTGCCCCTTTTGATGGCCATAACTGTGTTGTGGAAATAGATGCTAATGATCTAGAGCAAGTCAAGTCGAAAATTTTAGAGGAAGCACAAATACTTTCTGTCGCTCTTTCTGGTAATAAAACTGTTGAAAACCAAGCTATTAGTGATGTTGGTGCTGTTGCGTCTACAAGCAGTTCCACTGTGATAAATTGCCCACCTACCAAGAAGATAGGACTGAGTGGCATAATTAAAAACATCAAGCAGAAATATAGATCAGCTGGTACTATCATATCCTTAGAAGAAAAAGTGCAAAACGAACTTAAGAAATATTTGGAATCGGAAACTGTCGATGATGAAAATCCTCTTTACTGGTGGAAAACTATTGGACAACTATTGTATCCAAATATATCCCTTGTCGCTAGAAAATATCTCTGCATCCCAGCAACAAGTGTGCCAAGTGAGAGACTTTTTAGTGGTTGTGGTCAGATAGTAACCCCCCACAGAAATAGATTATCTCAGGAAAATGTTAATAAGATGTTGTTTTTAGGACTAATTTTAGAATAATTTTTGTTAAATAAGCTCATATTTTGCAATGTTATTGAAAACTAGTCAGAAGTATGTGGAAGATAACCACATTATCAAAATTAAGTTCAAAATGTTATTAAAAACTGTATAACTGTTTCCTATACATAATAAATGACACAAAACAGACATAATTCAACCTTAAAATGTTTTCGCCATTTGTATCGCGATACATCATGTATCGTGATACAAAGCAGTCTTGTATCGTGATACACAGCAGTCTTGTATCGTGATACAAAGCAGTCTTGTATCGTGATACACAGCAGTCTTGTATCGTCCCAACCCTAGTTTTAGATTGGTTTGTAAGCTGTTCAGGGTAGCAATCAGGGATGATCTGTAATGCATTTGTTGTTGACCATGACAGGATACAACCTCGAACTCCCTTTAAGACGTAGAATTCCTCCTCTAAAGTGATGTTTCCCAGGGCAATGGTCGCATAAAACGATCCATGTACTGGAATGTCATGACTGTCAGCAGCTTTGAACAAATGTGTGTTGCCTTGAATTAGGTCATTTTGGGGATGAATTTGCAGTTTATTCAGCATATCAAAACCAACGGCTGACACTTCAGCACCGGTGTCTGGTGTAGACAGTACTTTAACTCCCGGTTTTTGTAATCTATTAGGTGTAAGTATAATTTCTACTTTCGGAGCTTTGTTGTTTCCAACCGATGAAATATAAACACTAATGCTGGCGACTTTTGATGGTTGTTGTCTTGATAATTTCTGAGTACCAGTAGCAGTTCTGCAAACCGAGGTAAAATGTCCTCTTTTGGAACATTTTCCGCATACTGTGTCTTGGGCAGGACATTTTTTACCATTACCGTGTGTTGGTTTCCCGCATTTACCACACGTTGACTTAGGAGTTCCTTTCGCTTGAGGTCTGCCTTGAGATTTATTTCTCTTGTACTGTGAGACTTTAGCTATGGATTCTCCTTTAAGTTCATCAGTATGCTTGTTTGCTGATTCTTGTGCCTGACAAATTTCAACTGTCTTCTCTAGGGTTAATTCTTTCTCCGCCAATAATAGTTGTATCGTGGTAGAATTTCTATGACCCATTACGATGCGGTCCCTCAGCATAGACTTTGAACAATTGTCGCAAAATTGACATGTTTTCATCAGTTCTTTGAGGTCAGTTGTCCAATCGTCAAACAATTCGCCGTCTTGTTGGCTTCTTAGATAGAAATTTCTTCTCTCTATAACCACGTTAACTTGACCTTGAATGTGTTTTTTAAGGGCTTCTATGACTGAATCGACTGATGAGCAGTCTGCTGGTGATAGGTGATCTACTATTTTACATGCCTCATCAGAAAGAGCTAAAGTCAGTGCAGCTAATTGGGTTTCTAAATTTTGGTTATTGAGCCCAGTTTTGAGACAGTAGGCACGCCATTTTTTAGCCCATACGTGAAAATTAGCTCCCTTGGAATCGATTTCCAAAATTGGGACATTGTAAGCTGATGCTGGCTTTATTTGAGGCTGTGAACTGCTGACAGTTGAGCTTGTGGCTTGATTTCCCTCCGTGGACATACTCGCAGCGCCATGTACGATCTTGGTCGACTCAATTTTAGTGAAAAGACTTGGTATGAATCAAAACACTGGTTCTTTTTTATCCACATAAGAAGGGAAGTAATTCACATAACAAGAATGGCACAGAACAATAATAATACAGTAGACTCGATTGTCTATGTCAGTCAATGAATACTCTACAATGACCAAATTGCTAGTTTGTAAAGTTATGGATTTTAATTGGTTTTTTTCAGAGGCGGATTACCCTATAGGTGTGAGAGACTTGTTATCCTGGACAACAGATTGTCCCCCTTTTGTGAACTCTTTTTTGTTGATGATTAGATTCAGTCTTATGTTTATGTTCGCCATTGAATGATCTAGAATCTACAATAAATCCAATATAAATCCTTTGATACAGCCTTCTAAAAA
>JAUJPP010000004.1:893597-933524 GCA_030562195.1 Nipponacmea schrenckii | reverse complement strand
GAAGGTACAATAAATTAATTTGTAACTCTTGAAATTTGATTTTTGATTTTTTAGCTAGAAACAAATTAGCTGTATGCTCAGACACTACTAAGTTTAGCCTTTTCCTGCTAAAAAGGTGCCAGGGACTTCAAAAAGCCCAAAAAAACAATTAAAATCCATAAGTTTTGAACTAGCAATTTTGTCATTCCACATCATGTTGCACAGGAAGGTGCTCGAACACAAATAAATTGTTGGCGCGCAAAGTTACAAAGCTTGAATTTGCAGTTAACATTCACATGGGCTTTTTGGACATGTGGGTTAAAACAGAACTATAAAATCAATCTGCATTAGATCTGGAAATACTTTTGAAAATCTGGGTATTTGGCTTGCACTTGAAGCAAGTATGACAAATTGCTAACTTTTCCAAATAAACTAATTAAGCTCTAATCTTGCTCATTTCCTACTCCTGACAGCTCAGGGACAAACAGTATGTTGGCCAAACTATTACCCCATTTGCCATAAGACTGAACAAACATAGAAGCAATATCAAATTGAATAATATAGCCAAGGCCCCACATGTAGCACCTTATTTCAATAATATAGCCCAGGCCCCACACGTAGCACCTCATTTCAATAATATAGCCAAGGACCCACATGTAGCACCTCATTTCAATAATATAGCCAAGGCCCCACATGTAGCACCTCATTTCAATAATATAGCCAAGGCCCCACATGTAGCACCTCATTTCAATAATATAGCCAAGGCCCCACATGTAGCACCTCATTTCAATAATATAGCCAAGGCCCCACATGTAGCACCTCATTTCAATAATATAGCCAAGGCCCCACATGTAGCACCTCATTTCAATAATATAGCCCAGGCCCCACATGTAGCACCTCATTTCAATAATATAGCCAAGGCCCCACATGTAGCACCTCATTTCAATAATATAACCAAGACCCCACATGTAGCACCTCATTTCAATAATATAGCCCAGGCCCCACATGTAGCACCTCATTTCAATAATATAGCCAAGGCCCCACATGTAGCACCTCATTTCAATAATATAGCCCAGGCCCCACATGTAGCACCTCATTTCAATAATATAGCCAAGTATGACAAATTGCTAACTTTTCCAAATAACTAATTAAGCTCTAATCTTGCTCATTTCCTACTCCTGACAGCTCAGGGACAAACAGTATGTTGGCCAAACTATTACCCCATTTGCCATAAGACTGAACAAACATAGAAGCAATATCAAATTGAATAATATAGCCAAGGCCCCACATGTAGCACCTCATTTCAATAATATAGCCAAGGCCCCACATGTAGCACCTCATTTCAATAATATAGCCAAGGCCCCACATGTAGCACCTCATTTCAATAATATAGCCCAGGCCCCACATGTAGCACCTCATTTCAATAATATAGCCAAGGCCCCACATGTAGCACCTCATTTCAATAATATAGCCCAGGCCCCACATGTAGCACCTCATTTCAATAATATAGCCCAGGCCCCACATGTAGCACCTCATTTCAATAATATAGCCAAGGCCCCACATGTAGCACCTCATTTCAATAATATAGCCCAGGCCCCACATGTAGCACCTCATTTCAATAATATAGCCAAGGCCCCACATGTAGCACCTCATTTCAATAATATAGCCCAGGCCCCACATGTAGCACCTCATTTCAATAATATAGCCAAGGCCCCACATGTAGCACCTCATTTCAATAATATAGCCCAGGCCCCACATGTAGCACCTCATTTCAATAATATAGCCAAGGCCCCACATGTAGCACCTCATTTCAATAATATAGCCCAGGCGCCAATGTTTCTAACCATTTCAATCTGTTTCATTGTTTCAAATATCAAACCCAGCACATACAGTGTTTATTCTGATTGGATCAAAATTTAAACAAACCAATTAAAAGTTCAGTATTTCAAACCAGCAAAATCTGAACTGAACTATCTGAGCACAAATCACTACCATTCAATCCTTGTCCACTACAGTGAGTTTTATCTGAACACTTTTCACCCACACTATTGTTTCAACATATTCAAATCTTTACCTAAACAGTACAGGGAGTTTAAACCGCCATTAAGGATATCAACAAGAAATAAGTTATATGGGAAGTTATTGTAAATATTATTTAGTAAAGGGTCGTTTTGTTTTATATTTACTAATAAATCATTCTTTATGTAAAATATAAACCCCGAAAACCAAACCATTAATTTTTAAACGCCAAAACTAATTGAAGGGTTTATTATAAATAAAGCATATCATAGAAAGATTTTCTGGTGTAACTTTTGTTCATGTGTTTACTGACCCTTTTAAGTTTTAAAAACGTCGAGATATAGTTTTTATATGTTTAAATGACGTTACTGGTTTTCATTTTTAAGTAAACAATTCTTATATTTTTTTCCATATCAACACAATTGGAGCAAAACAGGAAGACTACAAAGAAGATCCAGTGGATAATTCAAGCCAAAAATTGAGAAAAGAATTAGAATGAACAGAATAATGAACAACAAACATCAATTGGGAATTGTAAGTGTTCTTTTATTTTAATTCTGTGAGGAATTTACTAATGGGATTTTTAAAAAGAAATATAATCTAATATTTTTGAAGATAAATTTCAGCTTTACAATTGCCGACATACATCAGAATTTGGATAGTATTTTTTTTATATCCAGTGATTTTAATTTCCAATTCCAGATGGAAACGACGTCATCTACATTAGTACCAACCAACTGTTTTAGCCAAGATCTTTTGAACGTAAAATTTATCTAGAAATTCTAGAAAGTAAACAGAATTCCAGAACGTAGAGAACTAGAGTCAGGTAAGAAGTGATATTCTTTAATTTTTAAATAATAACACAATATACATATTCCAAACCAATAAATTGATTTGATACTGAATTTTTCAGTATTATCAATCATTGATAAAACATTATACACTCACATCAGTACTGAAAAATTTGCACTAAAAAATCGTTATACAATATACTTTATAATGCTAATGCCTGTGTCAGTACTTCAGGGAGTTGTCTCGGTGTCAGTTTTAAACCTCAAATACCTAAATACACAATTTCTACATCCAGACAGACAGACAGGAATGTATTTGTGGTTCTACTACTACTACTTGCTAAAATGGCCCTTACTTACAATTGTTAGAAGCATGCTCGATTCTATTTCAGCCAGAATTCGTAAATTTCAAATGACTTTCATAAGGAACTTATAGGCAGAAAATAAGCCATATTTTGATATGTCCACCTTTTCCTTCTAAGAGCTTATAATTTTCTTAAGAAGAACGTTTGTAGCTTCCATGATTATTATTATTATTTATTTCCTACGTAACCTTCACAATTTTATTCTGTTATACATAATCAACAGGTCGCGTTTTTTCATAATTTAAAAGGAGCCCGGGCTTTATTTGCTTCGGACAATCATCCGACACCCTCAAACACATAAAATTTTTTTGGTTAGCTAATCAGAAATAGTCTACAGAGCTTACCTTTGAAATTTGAGCCTTCAAATCCATGTGTATCCATAATTATCCGTGTTTGAAAAATCATAATGTCCTAAAAAATTACGAACGTCCCGCCATATTGGAAAACGGTTCGTCTTGATAATCAAAGAGTTACCCTTTCCCCGTCGTGCAATAGCGGTCATCTATATAAATAGACTACAACGCATTTTTCAATTGTAGACTTTGTCAACAGGACACACAATTTTCAGACTGACTGGAGACCAGCCGCGTACAGCACGGAAAAAAAATGAAAAGTGAAATTTTTTGTTTGAGGTATATTTCAAGGTATTTTGCGATTTTCTTAGAGCTTGAGTATTTCTGAGGACTTTTTAAAATGTAACAAAGGCCCAAAACGACCCATAAAAATCAAGCCTGGGCCTCTTTAACGTAGTTAAAGATTATGTCATGTGGCTTGAGCACTGCCTCTTGTCTATAAGACATCTAAGATATAAGTTAACAAAACTAGTTTCAGAGGAGTTTTCTTCCATTTCCAGATGCTCAGTTATATCATAGTTTTCTAAGTAACTTGCATAGTTTTTGAAGTAAATACAATAGTTTTGCAAGTTAATACAATAGTTGTGCAAGTTAATACAATAGTTTTGAAAGCTAATATCATATGGAAGTTAATACCATAGTTTTCTAAGTAACTAACATAGTTTGTGAAGTAAATACAATAGTTTTGTAAGTGAATACCATAGTTTATCAGCTGAAATCATCGTTTTCTAGTTTGACTCCATAGTTTCTCAGTTGCTCTTTAGTTTCTCGGTTGACTCTTTAGTTTCTCGGTTGACTCTTTAGTTTCTCGGTTGACTCTTTAGTTTCTCAGTTGACTCTTTAGTTTCTCAGTTGACTCTTTAGTTTCTCAGTTGACTCTTTAGTTTCTCGGTTGACTCTTTAGTTTCTCGGTTGACTCTTTAGTTTCTCAGTTGACACTTTTGTTTCTCAGTTGATACCATAGTTTCAAGAATTTCCCGTTTTGAATCAGTTGAAATGTAATTTTCATATAAAAGTTCTTATTTTAGCTCTTAAATAATGCTTTCTAGAAATTAGAAATGAGTAACTCTTGCTTTTAAAATGGACTGGGTTGCTGGTGAATTCTTACAATTTGGTTCTGGAAAATAAATTATAATTAATAACTTTTGGTGTGTTGTTTTTAAAAGATACGGGTTTTGGTAGATGTCTCATTTCTGTGTAAAACATTGTAAGCAGAATTATTTCTTTCGCTAAAATTTATGAAAACTTCACATAAAAATCTAGCCAAATGTGTCCCTGAACATAGTTACAATTTGTAACTTAAAAAATCCAATAGTTAATTTAATTATTTAAAAGTTTACGTAAACATCTTAGATCTATATTGTTTTTGTTAGGCGTAAGAAATCTACTGAACAGATTTAAGCGAAATAAACGTGTAATTAAAAATACTTTCCATTTATCATTAACCCTTTTAAAACAAATTAATTTTGATCGAGTAAATACAATTAAGTAGGATGTTCAAGAAATATATTGGTTTTTATTACATATTACCCCTTGTAATATATCTTGTACTTACGACATATTTTTTGTATTCTGTCGTCCCTGTGATAGAATGGAATGAAAATAAAGAGGATAGTTTATATTTTACAATAATAGAAATTGAGATACAACAGAGTTTTCCCTTTGATTTCCAACATATAACAAAGGTTTCTATTTTGTCTTGAAGAATTTCAATTTATTTCAGGATTGAAAAGAGATTTTATGTTATTGAGCTGACTGTATCTAAGAATCATACCTTTAGAACTGAATAGGTTTAGATGTAGTTGACGTTTAGCTTTAGGAGAAAGTATTGCACAATCCTAATTTCATCACAATTAAACAAAAACTGATTAATTAGCATCATTGCTGATAAACAGAGTTTTGAAAATAAATGTAACCAAAAATATACTTTGATCATTAATCACGAAGGGAAGAAAATAGATTCTGGTTGAGATTAAACCAGGCAGGTGTGTGGACTAGGTCTTAGTCTACGATATCTAGGACAGTCTATAAGGATTATAAAATAACAATAAAGAAGCCCAAAGAGGCATAGGAGCTAAGTCAACAAGCTCCGGATCTTTGGGATCTAGAGATGGTCAATAAGACCCCCCTGGCCTTGATCTTTGAGGTAAGCAATATTGTCTATTGCTAGTAAGCAATTGGTTCTACTACCAAGGACTTAGTCCTAAAAGCTGTACATCACCCTAAAACTTCTGCCTTTAACGCAGTCCTGAAAGCTGAGCTACTTCAAATCCTAGTTGACCCCATCTTATCCCTCTGTATTCGTGTTCGAAATGAAAATTGTAATCACCAAGTTGTTATTAGAAGTCCTTTTCTAAATTTCCAGAATAAAATAGACAGGACTGGCAACTTTGTTTATATCTTGAATGTCTTCCCTTCATTTGGTTACAAATTATCTTTCAAAAATGTAACATTTAGTTTGGCGGTTTGAACAATAAATGCTGTTACTGTGTTTAAAAAGGTTTTGTGCAATGCTTCATGAAATTATACAAGTCACAACAATTGATCATCTGGTACTTTAAAGGGTGTTTCTCAGAGAAATCTAGTCTCAGACACAGAAAATCTTTCTTTAAGGATTTAAATTGATTCCGTTTTACAAGACAAAGTAAAAATATATTAAAAAATGAAATATTTATCTTTATCGTTGTTGTATAAAGGAACATCTGAGGACTGATTCTAGTCTGTCACAATTTCTAGCGTTAAGATATACTGTCTGTCTCCTTATTAACTTTTATTTCATTCAAACACAGGTAGAAGATAGAAAAGTTAAGCAATGAATAGGAATCCAGTTTTTTTTTCTTTACGTGTATTATATTTTGCAACAAAAGAAATTATATAGTTAAAATTGAGATCCCCTTCTCGCCATTTATTAGGATTATAGATAACAAATTTCTAAAATCAAGGCAATAAATCAATTTATTTGTATATTTTAGATATAGATCTAGGTATCTAGAGATGGTCAATAAGATCTCCTGGCCTTGATCTTTGAAGTAAGCAACATGGTCTATTGCTAGTAAGCAATTGGTTCTACTACCAAGGACTTGGTCTCAAAAGCTGTACATCACCCTAAAAGTTTTTTAATATTTCAGAATGAAATAGACAGGACTGGCAACTTGGTTTATATCTTGAATGTCTTCCCTTCAATTGGTTACAAATTATCTTTCAAAATATATATCATTTAAATTGGCGATTAGAATTATAAATGTTGTTACGGTATTAACAAGGGGCTTGATGATCCATGAACATAAGTTACATAAGTTTTTAAAATAGTTTTGGCGTATTACAATTAATGGTAGGCTTTTTAAAGTTACAAGATTCAGATAAGTCCAGGGACGCATTTCTGTAGGTTTTGGTACATGGTATTCATAAATTGAAGCAAACAATTGTTCGACCTACGAAAAAAAAATAATAAATATTAATTCTGAATATTGAGATTTTTACTACTAGTGAGAACCACGAGGTGAGCAAAAAACCCAAGTATCCATTGATTCAGCAGTGTGCTAAAATTCTAGTAAACCATTTCTAAGATCAGTGTGACAAGTGGTCTATATCAGTAATGAAATATTAGGTAAAGGTGTTCCAGTAAATCGACTTTTATAATAGCAGACATTATTATACACAGTTGCTATTACTATAATTATTGTAAGTTTGCTCCACATTGATATTATCCGTCCTTAATATATCTCAAGGCTGCATGTAAATTGAGGAGGTTGTGTAACAAATTACACATGTGTTCATTTGGGTACAATTTATAACTTATCGTTGTAAGATATGTTATAGTGAACGAACGAAGACATGTTTCTCCTACTGTACGAAAACACGAAGGCAGACTGCTTTCCCCTATAAAGAGTCGTATAATTTGAGACCTGACAACCGAGCATGTTATTCTGGCCAATCAAATCCATGCACGTGCAGTTGAGTTGTTTTCCGCCTTTTTGTTGAGTAAACACCGCCATATTATTCTTTATCATTATCATCGTCGTCCATGTATGTCTGAAGAGTTTCATTGTCATGTAGCCATTTGTATAAAGCCATAATGTTACCATCACTAGTGTTTGTATCAAAATCATCTTCAATATATGGGTAATTATACAGGAATAGACCCCTCTACCACGAGTCTGAGCCTATGAACCATCCCCTAATAGAAGCAGAAGACTTCTCGTTCCACAGTCAGAGCCTAAACATCGCTACGAGCCACATTGGATATCGTTGACAATGGTCAGTTTACAGTCAGACACATTTATGTCCAATTTAAAACATTTAGACGAGGGATTTACTGTTGTTTTGATGTAGACAGATACTTTCAGTTTAGTCCGAAGTGCTAATACACTGTAGACTGTTTGTTCACGTCTGGGTTTGATTCATAATTATATCCAACAAATAAATTAATTTATTGTACACACTTCGTCCGACAAAGAATAACAACAAGTTGAAAAAACAGAGACACCTTATTTTTTAGCGCTAAAACACTCTATACTAAGATAGTGTCTCTATACTGAGGCCTACATGTAAACTATTTATGTATTTCTTTAATATATGAATTCTTTTAATTGCAGTGCGTTCTATCGAACGCACTGCTTTGTTTTCGAAATGACTATTTTTTTTTTTTGTCTCTTTCTGGTCACGCTCCCCAGCCATAACTGCAAATGTCTTACACAATATAACGTGATATTGTAACGTAATCTAGTGCTCGTTGTTGTTTAAATGTAAAATGACGCATTTTTGTTCTACCGGAAATGACGTAGAACGTCACAAATTTTATTTTTGTTTACTAACTCACGGCTCGTTTTTTATCCAATCTGGTTCGGACTTTTTTTCTTTACTACTTATAATTAAGATTTACATAATAGCAGTTTAAAAATTTTGAAATTTTTACTTTTGTTGCTGACTTTTGAATTTTAAAATTTAACACTTTTTCTAACTTCTGCAATTTTGATTAGATCGAAATCAAAATTTGCAGTTAGATAAACATTTTTCTTGTCAAGAAAAATCTGTTTTCAAAATGTCGACATCACTTCCGGTTTCGGCGTCATACGTCGCTAAACTTCGAATTTTCACTTCCGGAATTCTAAAGATATTTGAATTTTTTTTTTTTGCAATTAGTTACTATTAACCCATAATGATTTTATAATTAACAAAAATTGAACCGGAAGTAACAGATCAGTCGCCATCATTAAACCACTTACTTTTGTAAAGTGAAAAATTGGGCCTTAGGGGTTAATCGGACAATTGTAATTTTGATGTCTATGAAATCTTCAATCGATTGCTAACAATTCTTAGGAAGCCGAATTTTGAATTTCGATTTAGCTTACCTTTCATTTCCGGTTCTTTTTTTTCACTCAGTGCCTAATTTTCCAACGTTCATATATCGTGACCTTGACCTTTGGTGACCATGTGACCTGCACAAAAGTTGTTGCCCTTGTCGAGATCTATCCATTGATGTCTTCATTTGTGTTGTGCAATGTCAACTTCCGGTTTTACAGCCATTTGAAAATTGCACTTTTTAACTTCTAAAGGCTCTGTCACGTGACCTAATTTACATACGTCAAAATTTCTTTTATGTCCTTATTACGCGTAATTTATTCTTTCCAATGGTGTATAACACTTTATATTTTGATCAAAATTGCGCTTTTTAATATTTGAAAATTTTGTTCTTAGTTCTATATTAATTGTGCGTGATTTATGAAAAAGCACGTGTTTTTTTTAAAGTTACGTCTTATTTTTTCACAAAAATTGGTAGATGAGTAGACAAAAAATTATTAAAGATTCCGATAAAACATTAGCCGGAAACGTCCGAAAATGACCAAAAAATGTAGGAAATCATAGAAATCGGAATTTTCGGATTAAATTTTTGCACAAACTTGCAATTTTATTATTCCACAGAATTAGTACCATCAATATCTTCATTTTGTATGTATGCCGTATATGCAAATTCATAACCGTTTGATCGCCATCTTGAAATATGCAAATTATTGGAAAAATACTACTCGTCCGCCATTTTTAATCCTATTTTTTTCAGACTTGTTTTAAAATATAATTTGGATAATTATCTAGGTCCTCTAGTGGCATATTTTTCAATTTCAAATTTGTCTTTAGACCAGGTCCTGCCAAAGTTTTTCAAAACTGACTTCCGTTTGAAAGTTCATAACTTTTGAACTCTACCATATGCATCCTTTTGATCTCAAAACAACATCACCAGAGAGGCACTGGACTGGAATCCCCAAGGGCATAGAAGACAAGGACGACCTTTACATAGCTTGAAAAGAATAAGACTGAAAGAGCTAGGAAGGAGGCAAGACCTGGAATGAAGCAAAAAGAACAGCAAGGAACGAAGAGGACTAACTTACTAATATGCATCCTTTATTTTTCTGCAAAATCATCTTCATTGGCTAAAGGTTCATATGATATCTTGATTTCTAATTTTAGTAAAGAACATTTGGATTAATAGGGATCCAAAAATTAGTAATTTGCATATTTCTCGTATCTTCAGATGGTTATATCTCATGAACAAGACTCTTGGCAACATTCTAATTGACATTATTGTGATGTGAGTTTTATCAGCTTTCTAACAATATCTGTATTTTAGCTATAGACCGAAAACTGATGAAAATACGCCTAGTAGAAAATAAACGATTTTAACATTCATATTTTTTTATATTTAGTTCTATTTAACTTAAAAACAAAATTCTAACAGATTTATAATGTGCAAATTCCCAGCTTTCAAGCAATATATAAATCAATATGTATAAATAAAAATTGCGAAAAGTTTAAGAATAAAATTACACTCTAATTAAACAGATATAAATAAACAGGTCATAAAGTCTGACTGTGTTAATTTCTTATCTTTTGGTCAAGACACAAATTTTGACATTTCCAGTTAAAGTATCACAACCAATCAAAACAAGTCATTAGACTTTGTGGGCGTGGTTAAGACCAGATATTTTACATCACTGTGTGTATTTTTCTTTCAATCGAAATAGGGTCTCGGAGGATCAGTCAATATGTGTTATTTTGATGGACATGTATATAGAATCTATAACCGATTGCCGAAATTTATATGGAAACTGATTTTTGAATTTTTAATTTGATTTTGATTTAATTACGATTAAAAATTATAAAAACTTCGAAGGTGTATATTGTGACGTTGACCTTTGGCGATCTTTATACCTGCACATATGTGATACGTTCTATCTAATGACATATTCAGCTTTATAGCAAAATGTAAACTTTCGGTTTATCGGCATTTAAAAATTGCGAATTTTCCCTATAAAACGGTCAATTCACAAATTTTGACATTTCCAGTTGAAGTTTCCAAAACTAAGTCAATGGACTTTGTGGGCGTGGTTAAGCCCAGATATTTTTACATCACAAACCTTAATGATTGCCAGTCTATAAACAAACTCAAATGTCACGTGTTAAATCATGAATAAATCATCTCTCCCAATAATCGCAAAATCAATCTACATTCTATCCTTAAATGACAGCCATGAGACCAACAAATTCTAAATAGCTCGAAAGCTGCAGAACTGTTACAAACAGGTCTAGTTATTCTTTCCAATGGTGTATAACACTTGATATTTGATCAAAATTGCACGTTTTAAATTTGCAAATTTTGTAATTTCTTCTATACTAACTGTGTTTATTTTTCTTTAAATCGAAATAGGGTCTCGGAAGATAATTCAATTTGTGTTATTTTGATGTACATGTATATAGAATCCATTGCCGAAATATATATGGAAACCGATTTTTGAATTGTTATTTTGATTTTGATTTTTTACGATTAAAAATTAATTCAAAGATATTATATATCTTAAATAAAAGGAATGATTGTTCATTTCCCGTTGTGGGCGATGTATGATATGGAATATTTGGAAGGAAATGACAACCTTTAGAATTTTAAATGATATTCTCTTAAGCAAAAATAATGTACAGTCGACTTTTATAATAGCAGACATTATTATACACAGTTGCTATTACTATAATTATTGTAAGTTTGCTCCACATTGATATTATCCGTCCTTAGTATATCTCAAGGCTGCATGTAAATTGAGGAGGTGGTGTAACAAATTACACATGTGTTCATTTGGGTACAATTTATAACACATGGTTGTAAAATATGTTATAGTGAACGAACGAAGACATGTTTCTCCTACTGTACGAAACAAATGATTTAAAACCAGTCTTAAAAGAAAAGTATGACACTGATTTAAAACCTGTCTTAAAGGAAAAGTATGAAACTGATTTAAAACCTGTCTTAAAAGAAAAGTATGAAACTGATTTAAAACCTGTCTTAAAAGAAAAGTATGAAACTGATTTAAAACCAGTCTTAAAAGAAAAGTATGAAACTGATTTAAAACCTGTCTTAAAAGAAAAGTATGAAACTGATTTAAAACCAGGCTTAAAAGAAAAGTATGAAACTGATTTAAAACCAGTCTTAAAAGAAAAGTATGAAACTGATTTAAAACCTGTCTTAAAAGAAAAGTATGAAACTGATTTAAAACCTGTCTTAAAAGAAAAGTATGACACTGATTTAAAACCTGTCTTAAAAGAAAAGTATGAAACTGATTTAAAACCAGTCTTAAAAGAAAAGTATGAAACTGATTTAAAACCAGTCTTAAAGGAAAAGAATGACACTGATTTAAAACCTGTCTTAAAGGAAAAGTATGAAACTGATTTAAAACCAGTCTTAAAAGAAAAGTATGACACTGATTTAAAACCAGTCTTAAAAGAAAAGTATGAAACTGATTTAAAACCTGTCTTAAAAGAAAAGTATGAAACTGATTTAAAACCTGTCTTAAAAGAAAAGAATGAAACTGATTTAAAACCTGTCTTAAAAGAAAAGTATGAAACTGATTTAAAACCTGTCTTAAAAGAAAAGTATGACACTGATTTAAAACCTGTCTTAAAAGAAAAGTATGAAACTGATTTAAAACCAGTCTTAAAGGAAAAGTATGACACTGATTTAAAACCAGTCTTAAAGGAAAAGTATGACACTGATTTAAAACCAGTCTTAAAGGAAAAGTATGACACTGATTTAAAACCAGTCTTAAAGGAAAAGTATGACACTGATTTAAAACCAGTCTTAAAAGAAAAGTATGAAACTGATTTAAAACCTGTCTTAAAAGAAAAGTATGAAACTGATTTAAAACCTGTCTTAAAAGAAAAGTATGAAACTGATTTAAAACCAGTCTTAAAAGAAAAGTATGAAACTGATTTAAAACCAGTCTTAAAAGAAAAGTATGAAACTGATTTAAAACCAGTCTTAAAAGAAAAGTATGAAACTGATTTAAAAACTGATTTAAAAGAAAAGTATGACACTGATTTAAAACCAGTCTTAAAAGAAAAGTATGAAACTGATTTAAAACCTGTCTTAAAAGAAAAGTATGAAACTGATTTAAAACCAGTCTTAAAAGAAAAGTATGAAACTGATTTAAAACCAGTCTTAAAAGAAAAGTATGAAACTGATTTAAAACCAGTCTTAAAAGAAAAGTATGACACTGATTTAAAACCAGTCTTAAAGGAAAAGTATAAAACTGATTTAAAACCTGTCTTAAAAGAAAAGTATGAAACTGATTTAAAACCTGTCTTAAAGGAAAAGTATGACACTGATTTAAAAACTGATTTAAAAGAAAAGTATGACACTGATTTAAAAACTGATTTAAAAGAAAAGTATGAAACTGATTTAAAACCAGTCTTAAAAGAAAAGTATAACACTGATTTAAAACCTGTCTTAAAGGAAAAGTATGACACTGATTTAAAACCAGTCTTAAAAGAAAAGTATGAAACTGATTTAAAACCAGTCTTAAAAGAAAAGTATAACACTGATTTAAAACCAGTCTTAAAAGAAAAGTATGACACTGATTTAAAAACTGATTTAAAAGAAAAGTATGAAACTGATTTAAAACCAGTCTTAAAAGAAAAGTATAACACTGATTTAAAACCTGTCTTAAAGGAAAAGAATGACACTAATTTAAAACCAGTCTTAAAGGAAAAGAATGACACTAATTTAAAACCAGTCTTAAAGGAAAAGTATGACACTGATTTAAAAACTGATTTAAAGGAAAAGTATGACACTGATTTAAAACCAGTCTTAAAAGAAAAGTATGAAACTGATTTAAAACCTGTCTTAAAGGAAAAGTATGACACTGATTTAAAACCAGTCTTAAAGGAAAAGTATGACACTGATTTAAAACCAGTCTTAAAAGAAAAGTATGAAACTGATTTAAAACCTGTCTTAAAGGAAAAGTATGAAACTGATTTAAAACCTGTCTTAAAAGAAAAGTATGAAACTGATTTAAAACCTGTCTTAAAAGAAAAGTATGAAACTGATTTAAAACCAGTCTTAAAGGAAAAGTATGACACTGATTTAAAACCAGTCTTAAAAGAAAAGTATGAAACTGATTTAAAACCTGTCTTAAAGGAAAAGTATGAAACTGATTTAAAACCTGTCTTAAAAGAAAAGTATGAAACTGATTTAAAACCTGTCTTAAAAGAAAAGTATGAAACTGATTTAAAACCTGTCTTAAAAGAAAAGTATGACACTGATTTAAAACCAGTCTTAAAAGAAAAGTATGACACTGATTTAAAACCAGTCTTAAAAGAAAAGTATGAAACTGATTTAAAACCTGTCTTAAAAGAAAAGTATGAAACTGATTTAAAACCAGTCTTAAAAGAAAAGAATGAAACTGATTTAAAACCTGTCTTAAAAGAAAAGTATGAAACTGATTTAAAACCAGTCTTAAAAGAAAAGTATGAAACTGATTTAAAACCAGTCTTAAAAGAAAAGTATGAAACTGATTTAAAACCTGTCTTAAAAGAAAAGTATGACACTGATTTAAAACCTGTCTTAAAAGAAAAGTATGACACTGATTTAAAACCAGTCTTAAAAGAAAAGTATGACACTGATTTAAAAACTGGTTTAAAAGAAAAGTATGAAACTGATTTAAAACCAGTCTTAAAAGA
This sequence comes from Nipponacmea schrenckii, assembly GCA_030562195.1. Classification (NCBI taxonomy): domain Eukaryota; kingdom Metazoa; phylum Mollusca; class Gastropoda; family Lottiidae; genus Nipponacmea; species Nipponacmea schrenckii. The sequence goes on along the minus strand of JAUJPP010000004.1, from coordinate 919,016 downwards.
AAAGTATGAAACTGATTTAAAACCAGTCTTAAAAGAAAAGTATGAAACTGATTTAAAACCTGTCTTAAAGGAAAAGTATGAAACTGATTTAAAAGAAAAGTATGAAACTGATTTAAAACCAGTCTTAAAAGAAAAGTATGAAACTGATTTAAAAACTGATTTAAAACCAGTCTTAAAAGAAAAGTATGAAACTGATTTAAAACCTGTCTTAAGGGAAAAGTATGAAACTGATTTAAAACCAGTCTTAAAAGAAAAGTATGAAACTGATTTAAAAGAAAAGTATGAAACTGATTTAAAACCAGTCTTAAAAGAAAAGAATGACACTAATTTAAAACCAGTCTTAAAGGAAAAGTATGACACTGATTTAAAAACTGATTTAAAGGAAAAGTATGACACTGATTTAAAACCAGTCTTAAAAGAAAAGTATGAAACTGATTTAAAACCTGTCTTAAAGGAAAAGTATGACACTGATTTAAAACCAGTCTTAAAGGAAAAGTATGACACTGATTTAAAACCAGTCTTAAAAGAAAAGTATGAAACTGATTTAAAACCTGTCTTAAAAGAAAAGTATGAAACTGATTTAAAACCTGTCTTAAAAGAAAAGTATGAAACTGATTTAAAACCTGTCTTAAAAGAAAAGTATGAAACTGATTTAAAACCAGTCTTAAAAGAAAAGTATGACACTGATTTAAAACCAGTCTTAAAAGAAAAGTATGACACTGATTTAAAAACTGATTTAAAAGAAAAGTATGAAACTGATTTAAAACCAGTCTTAAAAGAAAAGTATGAAACTGATTTAAAACCAGTCTTAAAAGAAAAGTATGAAACTGATTTAAAACCAGTCTTAAAAGAAAAGTATGAAACTGATTTAAAACCAGTCTTAAAAGAAAAGTATGAAACTGTTTTAAAAAACCTGTTTAAAAAGGAAAAGTATGAAACTGATTTAAAACCAATCTTGTTTTAAAAGAAAAGTATGAAACTGATTTAAAACCAGTCTTAAAAGAAAAGTATGACACTGATTTAAAAACTGATTTAAAAGAAAAGTATGACACTGATTTAAAACCAGTCTTAAAAGAAAAGTATGACACTGATTTAAAACCAGTTTTAAAAAGAAAAGTATGAAACTGATTTAAAACCAGTCTTAAAAGAAAAGTATGAAACTGATTTAAAACCAGTCTTAAAAGAAAAGTATGAAACTGTTTTAAAAAACCTGTTTAAAAAAAAGTATGACACTGATTTAAAACGTCTTAAAAGAAAAGTATGAAACTGATTTAAAACCAGTCTTAAAAGAAAAGTATGAAACTGATTTAAAACCAGTCTTAAAAGAAAAGTATGAAACTGATTTAAAACCTGTCTTAAAGGAAAAGTATGAAACTGATTTAAAACCGTTTTAAAAAGGAAAAAAAGGTATGAAACTGATTTAAAACCAGTCTTAAAAGAAAAGTATGAAACTGATTTAAAACCAGTCTTAAAGGAAAAGTATGAAACTGATTTAAAAAAAAAAACTGATTTAAAAAAAAGTATGAAACTGATTTAAAACGTTTTAAAAAGGAAAAGTATGAAACTGATTTAAAACCAGTCTTAAAAGAAAAGTATGAAACTGATTTAAAACCAGTCTTAAAAGAAAAGTATGAAACTGATTTAAAAGAAAAGTATGAAACTGATTTAAAACCTGTCTTAAAGGAAAAGTATGAAACTGATTTAAAACCAGTCTTAAAAGAAAAGTATGAAACTGATTTAAAACCAGTCTTAAAAGAAAAGTATGAAACTGATTTAAAACCTGTCTTAAAGGAAAAGTATGAAACTGATTTAAAACCAGTCTTAAAAGAAAAGTATGACACTGATTTAAAAGAAAAGTATGACACTGATTTAAAACCAGTCTTAAAAGAAAAGTATGAAACTGATTTAAAACCAGTCTTAAAAGAAAAGTATGAAACGCAGTTAAAACCGAACTTGAAATTTAAGTATTCAACGAAGCAAATATATGAAACAAAATTATCAGGTGTTTTGAAAAAGAAATATAATTCTGAATTAAGAAAGAAATTAAAACAGAGATATGTAAACGAACTAGGAAATAAATTAAAAGTTAAATATCTGAAAATTATACCATTTAGAAACAAAGTTAAACAGAAAAGTATTTTAAAATTCAAAAATGATAAAAGATATAGAATCAAATTAAAGGAATGCATTGAAAAGAAACGAGAATCAAAGAATAAAAAAATGAGTAATATTGATACAGCTTTAGCTCAATTTAAAAAAGACACCTCTGAAGGTCCAATTTTTGTTTGTTGTGTTTGCCATAGACTACTTTTTAAAAACCAAGTCAAAAGCATGTCATGAGGCACTTTATGAAAAGAAAAGCAAAAAGATTGAATGGGTGGCAAACAAATGTATAACTAAAACTTATTATCATGATTGTAATGACGACTGCTCCGAGAAATGTTCATGATCTGATAATTATAAATCTTTATGGATATGTTTCACGTGTAATAAGAAACTTTTACAAGGTAAAATGCCAGCCGAATCGGTCGTTAATAATATGAACCCTGGTCCAATACCAAATCAGATAAATTGTTTAAATAATTTAGAGAAACATTTAATATCCAAAAATATAGTCTTTTTAAAATTAGTTAAAGTCTCCCCTCAAAACGATAGGAAAATAGTTGGTGAAGCGATTTGTGTACCAAGTAATTTAACTGAAATGACAAATGCTTTACCGAGGTGCCAAAATGACGATGAATTGATACGTGTGAAACTTGAGAAAAGACTATCGAACAAAGGGCATTATGAATTCCAAACAATCACAAAAAATAATGTTAGAAATGCACTGAACTATTACACAATAAACATTATCATGATGTTATTTTAAACCAAGATTGGGTAAATGAACAGGATGAATTAGAGAGTCATCCAATAGTTGAAGAAAATAAATCTGATAAACCTAACAAAAGCGACAACGATGATAGTGATTTAGATGAAAATATAGCAAGGTACACTTGTGACACACTAGGAAGTTCATGTTTTCAACCTATTGATGTTTCATCAAATATTTTGAATATTTCTGATAAGATATTTTCTATTTCCCCAGGTGAAAATAACAGACCTGTTCGAGTTCTCATGGATAAATCAAACGAAGCTTGTTCATTTCCATATTTGTTCCCTATACATTCTCTGAGAGCCGAAATGTAAGAATAACACTAGGTAAATAGGTAAAGACGAGATTAATGTCAGTAGATACTCGCTTTGCATCATGCACAGAATATTTATTTTAAGCCCAATATATCTATGAATTGCACCAACTATTATCAGGTACATCTATTGCTCTTCGACAAGGTCGCATGGGTGGAAATGTCATAACTGCTGCTATGTTGACACAAGATGAATCACTGCAAAACATTCTACGTTCAGACACGGGGTATGCTTTTATGAAAAATTGTAGAGGTAGTCCAGCATTTTGGCAAGCAACCCAGAAAGATCTCTTTGCAATGATCAGACAACTTGGTACTCCAACCTATTTGTTTCTTTTTCATGTAGTGAATTACGTTTTGAGTCGTTCTTGAGTACATCAATTAAATTGTTGTTTCATTATAGAATGAAGATTTTTGAATCAAACAATAAAATCAGTATTAATTTGATTCAAAAAATAAAAATCATACCAACAATTTGAAGTTTGCGAGCTTCTTTAACTTTTTCATATTTACGTATCACTATGTATTGAAGATCAAATAATAGGTGCTTTCGACATTTCATTTATTGGTCATTAGTTTAAAAACAAGAATTATTACAGGTTTTAAATTGGTGAAAATATTACGATTTTACTTTTGCTTCTCTTTTAATAATCCTGGAATGAAATTCAATAGCAACTGTTTTTTTTTTTTAAGAATATCTTAGCAGACAAGATAAACATACGCCTACTCGGCAGATTTGTTTGATTATAAGATTCAATAATAAAAACATAAATCTGTTTATGTGTCAGGCTTCTTTTTAATACTAAGAAAATATTCATTGCAACAGTAATAATTCCTTACTTTATTAACAATGACCAGACCAAGATTACGAAAATTGAAAATTACAGCTTTTCGAAACGTTTTTGGTCCAGGGCAATAACTCGTCAATATCTAACTTGTCCAAGGTCAAATAGATATATGACACCAAATTTCATTTGAATCGGACAAAAAATATAGTCTCTCTGGTGCTCACGATCTAGATCACCAGGATCTTATCAATATAAATGATCATAACCACAGACTCTATTGCGTTCATAAGAAATATTGGCATTTCGATGGACAATGTCGTAAATGTTAAAGGTTTGTTTCGTCTGTGCAATATTACAAACTTAGGTCACCTTTATATATTTTGACATACTCAAACTATTATTAACACTATTAACATTCCGGGCCTTGATTCAACTTTAACAATTGAAGAGGTTACTAAAGCTATTCATAAGCTAAAATGTGACAAAAGTTGAGGGCTTGACCAACTGTGTGGTGAAATCTTCCTAAAGGGATGTGATATTTTAGCGCCCGTTCTTTGTTCTTTTTTTAATATTATTTTTGACACTAGATGCTATCCCACAGAATGGCCTAATATTATTCTCGTTCCTGTTCCAAAGAAGGGTAATTTAAATGACACTGATGACTACAGGGGGATATCAGTTATGAATATAATCGCTAAATTTGTTTTCTACTATTTAAAATGTAGACTTTTGAAATGTTCTGAATCCAACCATGAATTTGATGAAAGCCAATTTGGGTTTCGATATGATCACTCATACAATCGATGCTATTTGTATTCTCCAAAGTGTAATTAGCCATTCTCTTGATAATAAGAAAAAGCTCTTCTGTGCATTTATTGATTTGATAGGGGATCTTCTCCTGACCAAACTGTTTGTTTTCGGTGTAAGTAATAGAAATTGATAAAATAATTCAATCCATGTACAAAACATCTAATAATATCGTGAAATGTCGTATTCTGAAATATTGGCTAAGGATAGCCCTGTCTAATACCCCCTACCTCGTGTTGTATATGTAGCTTTATGTAGCGACGCCCTTAGTGGTAAACATAATTGGTTATACACCGTGAAAATGTTTTTTTGTATGTATTCACTAACCCAGGTTCTGTTTATTTTAAGTATTTCAAAAACACGTATTTATGATCAATTTGTTCAGGGATGGAGGTCGTCCTTTGTTGAATGAAGCAAATTGAGATATTTTAGTAATTAGAAAATTAATTTTTATTACAAACCATACCTTGATGAAAATATTAAAAAGAAATTCCATAGTACCATTTGTAAATTTCGTTGTGGTAACCTACAGCTGCGTGTTGAGACTGGTAGATATACTAAGATACCTCGTGATAAAAGATTCTGTGAATGCTGCAAGTCAAAACATTATACAGAAGATGAATTTCACTTTTTGCTCTGTTGTTCCATCTATAGCCATCTTCGCTAGAAGTTTTTTTCCCAAACAATATTGGTCATTTCCTTCCCTTCTCAAATGAACACATTATTGAATCCTCAATCCCATTCCCAAATTCTTTCATTTGAAAGGTATCTCTACAAGGCTTATAAACTCTGAGAAACAATCGTTATTAATCTGTTATGTACTAAACTTGCATTCAGCCGAAATATATTGATATTAAATCAAGTTTGATTGTAATTTGACTCGCTATTCGATAGGAAGTACCACATATGCACATCTTGCATGATTACCGTCGTCTGCCTATCCTATTTTATGGTATAGAAGCTACAAAACCCGAGTCGTAAATTTGAACAATACCTAATTTGAAAGTTAAATTTCACCTGAATGTTATTCTAAATGTATTGCATTGTTCGTGTGTTACTTTTCCAGCATGTCTTACCATATTTGCGTTTATTGTATACCGTGTATATATTTCATATATTATTTTCCTATTAGGAGAAGCTATACTATATATGTTTTTCCATATTGTAACTCGAATGTATGTATATTTAATTATGAAGGCTATATTTTTCTGTATTTGCTATAGCATTTTTTTGCTTGTCAATTAAAGTGTAGTAATTAAGGACTTTGAGTCATAAATGTTTCGTAGACTTTATTTGACTGAACTCTTGACCTCTTTATATAATTATTCAAATCAATCAAGTGGCTACAGTTTGATACGTCAAATCAAAAACTCAAAACCTATACATCGAGAAGTCGTCAATATCGAACTTGTCTATATAAAGCATAACACCCATTCACAAACAAATTTGGACGCAACAACTCAAAATTAGTTCATCAAAAGATCGTCACATTCATAAACAGATTATTATCATTTATTATCCATGGACAGTTCCTTACAAAACTATGCCCTACTAGTCAAGAACAATAACTCAAAAACGATTCATCGAATAATTTTATAAATTTCAAACCCAACCAAAATCTCATCAATTATTTACATATTTCCAAGATTCATTTAGATCGAATAAAAACTGCATCTAATGTGACTACAATTGATAGCTTTTTCTTAAATCAAGGGCCATAACTCAAAAGCTTTACATTGAAAAATAGTCACATCAAAACCCTTTTTTTCAATAATTAATATCAATTTAAAACAGTTCCCTCGAAAACTATTCTTGACTCTCGCCAGTTTGCAGTTCATCTCAACGTCTAGCCCTGCTAGGAGATTCCATGCTGTGGTTTCGAATCCTCGTCAAGGTAGAAACAAATTCTATGCCTGTGCCACTGCTTCCGGGAGAAGCCCGGTGTCGGCGTTCACCCCCAAATTCAAAGGAATCACTGGACTTTACATACTATACATACATATTTCCAAGAATCATTTAGATCGAATAAAAACTGCATCTAATGTGACTACAATTGATAGCTTTTTCTTAAATCAAGGGCCATAACTCAAAAGCTTTACATTGAAAAATAGTCACATCATAACCCTTTTTTTTAAATTATAAATATTGACTCTCGCCAGTTTGCAATTCATCTCAACGTCTAGCCCTGCTAGGAGATTGGGTGCTGTGGTTTCGAATCTTTTGATTAAAATGCTAAAACCATTCAAACATTCATCACAATTGAAGGTTGTTTCGGACTTCAGAAATAACTGAAGAAAATCGTGCAAATATATGACCTTCCCGATTTTGCGCACAACACTGATACTATCTTTCATTCATTTTTGATTTCTACAAGAATAAGCAAGGTCAGTACCAATGAAATGATTCAACACTTTCATACTATTCTACTATTGTATCTAGAAAATATTTACAGCAATAATGAATTAGCATAAATAATTATGAATTTCTTTATTTGAAGTGGCAAAATTTCAAAACTGATATTACTTTTATAACACAATATGGAAAGAAATGTATCATTATAAACTACTAAAACCAATAAAAAGTTTTAATACAAATATATAATCACTCTGAAGAGCTACTATTATTATTTCAGATGAAAACTATTAAAGACAAATTGATTTATTCACCAATTACTTTACCAAACATTTCTGTAAGTCACTTGGCTATGGCTAACGGTGTCAACCGTCTGATTATACCCCATGGTATGTCCGAAAGATTTGTCGGTGAAACATTTTATACTATCACAAATACAACACCATATGCTGAAGAGTAAGTGAAAATTCTAAAGTAAGTTGTTTTCGTCAAGATTCTATTTTTTCTAGACAAGTTTAAAACAGTCTTAGATATAATTATCTATTATTTTATAAATGAAAATCAAACTCCAGACATTCGCTGTTCAATTTAAACTTGATAACCATGGACAGTTTAAAACAAAATTGTAAAACATTTTGATATTTTAACTTACTAAGAAATTTTTAAAATCGTTTTTGTATACATAAGACCAACTGTTTTTTCAGATATTTCAGTTCGCAAAAAGTAAAATTGATGAGGAAAAGTTATCCATCTTTTTAAATCCACCAGTAATGACTGTCGGTGAGGCCATATCATCGGCAGCCAAAAGAAAAATTTCTGTTGAGGGCTATTTATCAGAAGTACGTATATACCAGCACAAAACATGTTCTGTCACACACTTTGAAATAATTTGTCACCAGAACACAATTGAACTACAACTTTCAGCTTAATCTGAAATAATGAAAAGGAAATTTTAACCAATTCAACTTTTAGTAATTACAGTGAAATACCTCCAATACGCATCCTAAAAAAAACGACCTCACCTGTTAACATATTTGAAAAAGTCCCGGCCTAATCACTATGTAATAAATGGGAGAAAAACCCCTGTAAACAACCCCAACCCCCCTCACAACCGGCATCAATATCAAATTATTCATAGTTAATAAGGCTCTCTAAACTGGCATCTGAATTTGTTTTGGCTACGGATTAATATGTGATAATCCGTTATGACATCAAAGATGAATATCACAGGTGCCAAATTAATCACTAATCTAATTTGAATATCGATTTCCATTTTGCTAAGTGATTATTACCCTATTTAATTACGCTTTTATGTATTACCACTCCCACTGGTAAACCAACAAATCCTCCAAACCGGCATTTATCGTCGGTCCGAAAGTGTTCGGTTTAGAGGGGTTTAACTGTATAATATCTCCAATCTTTCCAACCTTGTATATCAAAGTCAAAGATTATATTTTACTGTGGATTATAACTTTCGACAACATAACATGACAAATATGTTTAAACAGATTGTTCGAAGCACACGCGTATTTTAATCCGTTACCTTCATATGAACCATTTAACAGAGCATGTTAAGCTCCCGCCACTTTAAAGCAAGGGAACTAACTCTTCCTTTAAATAATCCATTTCATCACATAAAGTAATAATAAGATTTGATATTTTAGAAATTATAATCATTTACAAAACCTTCAATGAAATAATTAAAGATAACAATGAATTTATTTTAAATTTAAGAGACTACAGGAATAAGGATGTTTTATTTTCAGATTTTTTTATTCTAACTGGCACCTTTAGTAGCTCACATTTAACTTTACTCCAGTACAATATTTTTTCATAAAAATGAATTTATACTCATTCATTTAACTAACCATAAAGTTACAAATATGTGTTTCATCCTATAATAAAATTCTTGCATGGGTTTAAGATTTTAATGACCCTTCATGTTGATAAAGTAAAAGAGCAATTTTAGTCAATATAAAGCCTTGAAAGAACAAAAGTTGCATTCTCAGAAAAAATTATACAATTGGATTTGATTCACAATTTGTAATATGATTTTGAAAAGGTCGCTTACAAACTGGCATGCCATTCTTAAATTGAGGTGTGAATTTACATATTTGAAATCAGAATTTAATTTTGACAGAAATATAGATAGTACTATTGCAGAAAAAATTTTGGGAATGAAGATTTGTATCTATTAATTTATTAATTTCAAAGTTATTTTTTTCTTAAAGTTCCAGTGTTTAAATTAAATATCAATTTACTTCAATTTCAAGATTAAAGAATCCGTAACATCTAATGGCAAAAAATTTAAATATTTTGGACATGTATCATGGTCCAGGAGGTTCTAAAGATGGCCAAAATCTGTCATCAAAATAAAATTTTGGGAAGAACAGGCAAATATGCCCCTTAAAGAAGATTGAAAATTAGGGCAACCAACCTCATGGTCAAAGAATACAAGGGGTTGAACGACCTTAATTCGACAGTAATGACAAAAATTGAGGCAAGTCATCCTTAAAGCTTTTTCATCATTTATATTATATTTTACCAAAATGAATGTCTGTCTTATGAACAAATTCTAGGGACCTTTTAATAGTTATTTTATCTAAAACGATTTTTCCCTCCCAGTCCCTGGTTGTTTTTTTGTTGCCTTTTCCAAGTACCAGTGTATTATTCTTTTTAGTATCGTTACAAAACATTTTAAGGAGGTGTCAGGTGTAATACTTCTTTCAGTTTTTAGTTAGAGATTTGCTTATCTTTTAGGTTATAGAAGAAGCCAAATGGCGAGAGATGGTAATTCAAGTAAAAATACTATTATTATTATTTCAGATATATTTGTGTCAAGATACAGACTTAATGAGATTTTAAACCCAGTCGATAAAATTGCAAAAAAGTGTCACAATGTAAAATTGACATTCTGCCAACAAATTCAAAAAAGAAACTTACCATAACTTTTACTTCTTTGGTATATTAATAATTATAAAAAAAATATAAAAAAAGGGGTTTTAAATTTTCATAACTTATACAATATCATGGTATATCATAACTTATACAATATCATGGTATATCATAACTTATACAATATCATGGTAGACTTATTATTAGAATCAACATAAAGTCATCGTCATCTAGTCTACAAGTAATGCTTAAAAAAAAATGTTCATTTCGAAAATTTAGTGATGACATTTTATTTATTTCTGTTCAGGTTATAGGCAATACATTAGAGCTAGTTTACCTTTCAAGACCATGAATATAATCAACTCAAATTCAAACATACCTGAGACCAATTTGATTTAACTTTCTATGAACTGAAAAATGAAATTGTAGAGAAATAAATATGAACATGAGAATTCTCTTGTGCATAATCATGTTCTATGTAATAAAACAAGAACTCTTTTAGTTTTTAACATGCTAGCTCTGCTGAAACAAGGCCAATTTTTTTTTTTTAAATTTTAAGTACTAAAGAGGCTCAAATCTCTTTCAACTACATATATAGCAAAACCAATAATCGTAATCTCTTCAGAAATAGAATCCTTATTACCGGTACTTTATACTTCCAAGCCAATATGTTACATTATAAATGAAGAAGATGAAGAATTCGATATACCTAATCGAATTCTTCTAAAGCTAAATAATGGAATTGAAGACAATTCCCTATTCAATGAAGTCCTAAATGTTTTAAGTATTGGAAAACAGATAGATGAAATGTAAGTATTTTTTCTAAAGTAACATGTTGACGATCTTTGGGGATAAAACCTTTCAAATATGTTCACGATGCTTCTCGAAAAGAGACCAAACTATTTCTTTACTAAAAAAAAGAACATGAAAAAAATGTTCAAATATATGTTTATCAAGGCAACAAGTAAAGGAAATTAACTCCATGATTAAAACATTTAGAAGATGTTCATCGTTAATTGTAAATTAAATATACATGTTATCAATATTGTCAATGTTACCCAGGTTATAAACTAGACATATATAATGTAATTTTATGTTGTAAATAACTTCTGTAATGAGTTTTACATAATTTATATCTTGCAGCAGTGTAACATTGAATTTCCATAGACCTTTACCCCTTTTGATATTAGATAATTTCAGTGACAAAATAACAGGCGAGTGATCTGATCTGTAACTAAGATCTGTTTTAATATTTATTGCAAATTGTTTAAGGTTTTCTGAGATTAAGAAAACATCAAGACGAGCTTGCTTTATTGGATGTTTCTTTCGCCATGTGTATTGACGTAGATTTGGATGCATTTCTCTAAAAATATCAAAAAAATTTTCAGATTCAATTTTTTCTTAAAATTTTTTTTTTTTAGATTTTGGATTGTTGGTGTGTTGGTAATTGTATGTGTCCATGTTTTGGTCTAAGGTCAGATTATAATCGCCACATATAATCATTATTAAGCAAATCTATGTATTCAAATATTTTAGAAATAAAATCTGGAGTATCAGTATTTGGACTATAGATATTTATTAAGGTAATTTTGGTATCACTTGTTGTTAGGGCAAAAGCCAATAAAATTGCCCTCCTCGTCTTTCAATGTTTGGTGAATTTTCATTTCAAAGTTATCATTCAATAGTATTGCTACACCTCTTGAATTACTTTTATAACTGTTAAATATGCAAGTGTTACCCCACTAAGTTTGATATTTTTTTTCTTGGCTGGATGTAAAATGAGTATCTTGTAGACAATGAATATTCATATTCTTGGTTTTTAGAAAGTTGAACACATCTTTTCTCTTTTCAGATTCTCCTAGCCCCTGACAGTTTACTGTTAAGATTTGAAGAGATGCCATTTAGGAGATGTAATTTTTCTGTTGAATAGATATAAAGTTCTAATAATTGTGGTGTTTTTCCTTTTGTCAGCTTGGAAAATTAAATGTACATTTGGTATGGATAATGGATAAATATATGAAAAAAGGATGTGGTTATTTGAAACAATAATAATATTTACTTCCCTAACTACCATGTCGTTAAAATATCTGAGAAATAATGCTCGGCCACTACTGTAAAACATTTTTTTAACATAATTAATCTTCAAGAACATGAACTGCGTGTATGTCGCCTATTAAAAGACCCAACATATAAAGTACACACGATCTGACATTAAGTAAATTTTTTGTGTTAATCTATTATTAAATTTTACAGTGACCAAAAAAAAAAATAGGTTTGACCTTCAGGCAAACCATGAGCGAAATAAAAAAAGAAAGAAAAAACAAGAAAAGGAAAAAGAAAAATATCACTATAGAAACATATGTAGCAATTTAGTTAGACTATTTTGAAGTCTATAAAAGGTGTTTTTCTGTCTAATTAGTAATTTTGATAAAATTTATTTTATATATTGCTAATTATGATCTAATATAATCTAAATAGACTAGGGACAATGAAAATGAAAGGTTGAGAAATTTAGCTTAATTTGAAAATTGACCTGGATGGTACATGTTGAATATCATAAATTTAATTTTGCAAAATATTTTGTTTTCTCTTTCAATGAAGTCATTCTTTATACCTTTTCCAGGGGACATCTTTGTTTTGTCTGGTTTCTAACCACACCTCTCTTATTGACTCCTTGATTCTGGTTTGAAGTTTATCTTTTGTCCTTATGTTGTTAGCAATTTTAGAGAGTTCAGAACGTTTTATTTTAAGTTTTTTTTTGGTAGGTCTGTTCTAATGGATTTCCCAGGGGGGAGGGTTGTCACTCTGGACTTGGAGATACACTATCTTCCAGCTTCGAAAATTTCACAATGATCGCCTCTGGTCTATCATGTTCTTGTCATGCAGATGGGTTTCTTGGAATTCTGTGTGAATTGCAAATTATTATATTATGTACGGTGTCTTTTAGTAGGTGCAGTTCATTGGTTAAAAAGCTTCTTACCAGATTCTCTGTATTTTCATTTTGAGTTTTGGCAATACCATATATCAAAATATTATACTTTCTGCTTCTAAACTCTTGCTCCAATAGCCTGTTTTCCATTTCGGCCACTTTGGTTTTCAACTCTTGAATAGTTTCACCCTTTTCTTCTAGTTGACCAATTCTTTCCTCCTGATATTCTAGGGCATGAACTATATCAGCGACTTCAGTATTTGTCTTGGAAAGATCTTGTCTTACTGATATAATTTCATCTGATATTTTTGTCAAAGAGTTGGTAACAGTTTCTATTTTTGACATCAGTTTCGAGTTCAGTTCACCTATTTCGGATATTATAAGGCTCTTTAAATCTTCATTTGTGACTATGGAAGTTAGTCTGGTGTATTTCTTGGTTGAAGACATTCTTTGTGGGCTGAGTGAATTTTCGTTATTGTTGACTGAAACTATTCAGTGTTGATCTGCTAAGAGTTTTTTACCAGTTTTTGTTGAAAAATTGCATACATCGGTTTGGAAATCTGTGTTTTTAGTTTGTTGGCTTCTTAGCTTATAGTTATAAGATCTTTCTTCCATTACCGAGTTTATTTCTAAATTTAAACTCATGAACAGTTGTTATTATTACAATCAACATGCAATTATGAAGATTACATAATACCATTACTTAAATCCTCCACATGACTTAGGCAATTTGCTTTTGACTTAGGCAATTTTACAGTCTGAGATAGGCAAATTGATTGTCTTGATAATTAACTTAGGCAATTTTCACCTATATAGCAAGACAAACAATGAGGGATATAGTGGCAGAACCTTTGTTAACATCAAATAAAATAACGTTTCAACACAATTACAAGTGTCAGCAGACGAAATGAAGTAGTACAACTATGTACATAGTTCACATTTTTTTTCCAAATACGCTTCATACCTTGGAGGTCCTTAAACTTCCTAGCAGACAATTGTAGAGCATTTCAAAGGTGTATTAGGCAAAGAAACCCGTTGAGGCAGTAGTTCCCAACGAGAATCTTCTCCAAAGCCTAGCTTGAAGTGCACCTGTCCATCGTCAAGGTACTTCAGGGCCATCAGATTGTGCACTGTTGGATCTCCTGGCCTTTGCCCCGGTCTGACCCCCCAGTGGACCGGGATTAAGAATAGGTCCACTGTCCCCCATTGCGTGTCGTAAAAAGGCGACTGAATTTGAGCACCTGGTTTGCCGTGTGGTGCAACCCGTGTCGGTTTTGAATGGACTCCTGGTGGTTGAGGGTAACATACTTCCCAATACATAACCTTGGGCCAGGAGATTCCTAGACGGGTGGCGAGTGTGGCCCACGCTGGTCAATCGGCTTGTCGTGTTGAGCCTATTAGTCGGTGGTCAGAACAGATAAAACTTTTTCTAATCACAGATTATATCATTATCCTCCAATTCAATTCACCGACTCAGAAGCAGCGGCTTGGGTCAATTAGTAAAAAATAAAATGAAAGTTCAGAATATATTTGCTCCATTCAGATCTTTTCATTCCCTTTTTTTTATCTGAGTATATCTCCTGATTACCCCTCGGGCGCTGGATTACCGCTCCAAGCCCGCGCGGAATGCGTGGTCCGTGGTGGTCGGGCCAAAGGAATAGCTGATTTAGCTACTGAACCTACATCTCTCAAAAAACTTCGTAACGGGTCTTTATTGCTTGAATGCCACCGAAAAAATTTTATTCTGAATTATCAAAATCAACATCTTTGGTAAATATTCCCATCAGTGTATCTCCGTATCCCCCCTTTCTTCTTTAAACTCCTCGAAGGTTGTCGTTTGACACCCCGATCTAAGTGGATGTTCTTTAGAAGAAATGATGGAAGAATTTAAAGACATTGGAGTCGCGAACGTTGATCGTATTTCTATCCGTCGTGATGGCCAAATGATATCAACTAATACATTCATACTTCTTTTTAATAGACCCGATTTACCATCAGAAATAAAAGTTGGTTATTTAAATATTATAGTTTCACCATTCATACCGAACAATCTCAGGTGTTATAATTGTCAGCGCTTCGTGCACGTTGTGGCAAGTCCGGGCACGACAGCAAGGATTGTAGTGATACTCCTTGCTGTTGCAACTGTAGTGGAAACCATGTCGCTTTTCCAAGTACTGCCCTTAGTGGAAATTGGAAAAACACATCCAAAAGGTAAAGGTGGAATCTAAGGTTTCCTATCCCGAAGCGCGGAAGGCTTTAGAAGGGGAAACCCCATCTACGCCTTCTGGAAAGACTTTTGCTAGTGTCGTTAAAGCTTCTACTAGATCAATAGATTACCAGACCGACATTACTTGGCTGCAGCGAGTACCAACTCCGCCTTTAGCCTTATAGCCTTATAGCCATCTGCTCCTGAGGCAATTGCATCTACATCATCAGCAACTCGGACGTCCCAGACTGTCCCAGTCAAGTGCTGATGATAGTAGTGTTAGTCAGTCATAGGGCTAAACAGTCCAGGGCAAAACGCAGTGAAAGTCTTCCCCATAATGACAAGCCTAACAAGAAACATGGGTGGTGTTTCTATTATTGTCAATAGAAACGTTGCCCAGTCCCAAATCACAATCAATTCTCCTCTGCAGGTAATTGTCGTGCCAGTAACACACCACGTGCCTATTACCATATGCTCCATCTTTTTGCCACCTAACTCAACTCTAAACCCCAGAGAATTGGATAATCTTGTTGCCCAGCTTCCATCTCCTTGTATTTTGCTCGGAAAAGACCATTCTTTTTGGGGTAGTCCTGATGACAACAGCAGAGGAAAATTAATAGCTGACTTCATTTATGACAACGATCTTTGTATCTTTAATGACAAATCGCCTACATATTTCTGCTCAAGAACAAAAACATTTTCTCATCTAGATCTTATAATTAGCTCACCTTCTCGGGGTTGGACCGGGGTTAATAGGTCCACGGTACCCCATTGCGTGTCGTAAAAGTCGACTGAATTGGGGCTCCTCGTTTGCCGTTTGCCCCCTCAGATTTTGATAGAGGGGGGGAAACTACTATCTCGTAGTTCCGGGAAAGCACGGGCCTAGGAATCAGACCTAATTTTTATTTCCTCGCACCGATCGGGATTCGAACCCACGGCACCTAGTCGCCTAGCAGACGACAGAGTTGGACTCTAGATAATTTAGAAATAATGAAGAAAGTGACCATTATTTATTCACTAAAATTATTTTGTCATATTAACAATATTTATCTTTTTATATGTCGATTGTAAATATCCATTATATTTTATTCTATTATTTAATCCAGGGTTCTTGTCCACCAGGGTGCAGAACGACAAAATATTCCAAATTCTTTTTTTTTTGCCTGAAAACTTAGGCATATTAATTTGGATTCTGGAATGTTTTGAAGTTCCTGGGGTCTAATTAGTAGGAAATGAGCAAGACGTGAGCTTAATTTCTTTATTTGGTAAAGTAAGCTGTTTGTCATATTTGGCTCTTATGGCGTATATACCAAACCAAACACCCCTATATACCGCTATATCTAATATAGTTCTGTATTATCATGTAAATAAAGGTTATATTGTTTTAAAACACCTTTGTTTTCTTTCATTGCTTTATCTCAACATATATGTCTGTTCCCATGTCATTCGGCAATTCTCGGCAGTTTCCGTAGAATTGTATGTTGTATAGACCGACATGTTGACTCTAAATAATACTACGTATTTTAGAGACAGACCACCAAGCCTGTTGAGAACACGAAATTTTTTAATACTTCCTTTAGACTTTTGAAAACAGTAAATTTTGTAAAGTAAAAGATAATTGTGGGATAATATGTACCTTTCAACAAAATGACATTATGTACTTGTGTGCAAATACGATAAATATTCATCAGGCGGCTATTTTTCTCAACCCTTACTACTCAAGACCCATACACACATACAGACCATTACATCTATACTACCTCCAACCATCCAGCCCAAACTAAATCCTGTAACATCTCAACCCTTAATACTCAAGACCCATACACACATACAGACCATTACATCTATACTACCTCCAACCATCCAGCCCAACTAAATCCTATAACATCTCAACCCTTACCACTCAAGACCCATACACACATACAGACCATTACATCTATACTACCTCCAACCATCCAGTACAAACTAAATCCTGTAACATCTCAACCCTTACTACTCAAGTCCCATACACACATACAGACCATTACATCTATACTACCTCCAACCATCTAGCCTAAACTAAATCCTGTAACATCTCAACCCTTACAACTCAAGTCCCATACACACATACAGACCATTACATCTATACTACCTCCAACCATCCAACCCAAACTAAATCCTGTAATATCTCAACCCTTACTACTCAAGACCCATACACATATACAGACCATTACATCTATACTACCTCCAACCATCCAGCACAAACTAAATCCTGTAACATATCAACCCTTACAACTCAAGTCCCATACACACATACAGACCATTACATCTATACTACCTCCAACCATCCAGCACAAACTAAATCCTATAACATCTCAACCCTTACAACTCAAGTCCCATACACACATACAGACTATTACATCTATACTACCTCCAACTATCCAGCACAAACTAAATCCTGTAACATCTCAACCCTTACTACTCAAGATCAATAGATTACCAGACCGACATTACTTGGCTGCAGCGAGTACCAACTCCGCCCTTTAGCCTTAATAGCCTTATAGCCATCTGCTCCTGAGGCAATTGCATCTACATCATCAGCAACTCGGACGTCCCAGACTGTCCCAGTCAAGTGCTGATGATAGTAGTGTTAGTCAGTCATAGGGCTAAACAGTCCAGGGCAAAACGCAGTGAAAGTCTTCCCCATAATGACAAGCCTAACAAGAAACATGGGTGGTGTTTCTATTATTGTCAATAGAAACGTTGCCCAGTCCCAAATCACAATCAATTCTCCCTCTGCAGGTAATTGTCGTGCCAGTAACACACCACGTGCCTATTACCATATGCTCCATCTTTTTGCCACCTAACTCAACTCTAAACCCCAGAGAATTGGATAATCTTGTTGCCCAGCTTCCATCTCCTTGTATTTTGCTCGGAAAAGACCATTCTTTTTGGGGTAGTCCTGATGATAATAGCAGAGGAAAATTAATAGCTGACTTCATTTATGACAACGATCTTTGTATCTTTAATGACGAATCGCCTACATATTTCTGCTCAAGAACAAAAACTTTTTCGCATCTAGATCTGACAATTAGCTCACCTTCTCGGGGTTGGACCGGGGTTAATAGGTCCACGGTACCCCATTGCGTGTCGTAAAAGTCGACTGAATTGGGGCTCCTCGTTTGCCGTTTGCCCCCTCAGATTTTGATAGAGGGGGGGAAACTACTATCTCGTAGTTCCGGGAAAGCACGGGCCTAGGAATCAGACCTAATTTTTATTTCCTCGCACCGATCGGGATTCGAACCCACGGCACCTAGTCGCCTAGCAGACGACAGTCCAACTCGCTAACCACTGAGCCATTCACCACCCTAGGAGTTGAGATGGTCACAAATCTCAATTTATGAAAAAACTGAGATAGGCAACAAGTTTAGCAGTATGACGGTATAAAGCAATAATGTAATAAATGGAAGATTAGTTATAGATTTTAACACTGTTCAGAGTTGGACTCTAGATAATTTAGAAATAATGAAGAAAGTGACCATTATTTATTCACTAAAATTATTTTGTCATATTAACAATATTTATCTTTTTTATATGTCGATTGTAAATATCCATTATATTTTATTCTATTATTTAATCCAGGGTTCTTGTCCACCAGGGTGCAGAACGACAAAATATTCCAAATTCTTTTTTTTTTGCCTGAAAACTTAGGCATATTAATTTGGATTCTGGAATGTTTTGAAGTTCCTGGGGTCTAATTAGTAGGAAATGAGCAAGACGTGAGGCTTAATTTCTTTATTTGGTAAAGTTAGCTGTTTGTCATATTTGGCTCTTATGGCGTATATACCGAAACCAAACACCCCTATATACCGCTATATCTAATATAGTTCTGTATTATCATGTAAATAAAGGTTATATTGTTTTAAAACAACTTTGTTTTCTTTCATTGCTTTATCTCAACATATATGTCTGTTCCCATGTCATTCGGCAATTCTCGGCAGTTTCCGTAGAATTGTATGTTGTATAGACCGACATGTTGACTCTAAATAATACTACGTATTTTAGAGACAGACCACCAAGCCTGTTGAGAACACGAAATTTTTTAATACTTCCATTTAGACTTTTGAAAACAGTAAATTTTGTAAAGTAAAAGATAATTGTGGGATAATATGTACCTTTCAACAAAATGACATTATGTACTTGTGTCTAAATTCGATAAATATTCATCAGGCGGCTATTTTTACACAATCAAAGTCGCCATCTTTATCAAATTTGTTAAACATAAACATTAAAATCACGTGATCTAAATCTTATTTAAATGGCAACCATCTTAAAAAATAGCTCCACGCTTGAAAATTTCAACTTAGATTCGAGTCAACAGTCAAATTTGTAGCGCTATTTCACGATATTTTCATACTTTGGTCTTCTGGTCTCTCTGCTGAAGGCAGTGAGAGACTAGATGATTCGGTCTAATGACCGTGTTGCCTTTTTTTCATGTAACTGGATAGTCGCAAATTAATAATAATAATAATAATAATAATAATAATAATAATAATAATAATAATAATAATAATAATAATAATAATTAATAATATATTTTATTCGTACTCAAAAAATGATACACTTTAGACAATATATACAATCAATAACTTCACATCAATATAATTAAGAAGTACAAAGGTAATGAATGATATCTTTTATATTGGAGTAATCTACTTTGTGTTCTTTGGACTCAATCAATGACATCGTATCTCTAATTGCTGCTGCAGACCACGGGCATAGAAAATATTGCACGGGGTTAGAATTCGTGTTATTACGGGTAAAATTATATTTATGACAAATATATGATAAGTTGTTACAGGTTGCTGCACACCCTTAATACATTTATTTTATTTAAAAGACATTTTTTAAAGAACTTAAAGAATCTGAGATGCAGTTGGTTTTCTACAGGAATGTCGTGACATATAATGGTAACAATGAATTATGAGTTCTATATGGTAGATTAAGCAGTTTAGGTATACATTTTCTCCATGTACAATAAAACAATAAAAGTACCTTCTATAGATTTGTCAGATAAATCCCATAATGAGCAACCATATAAGGGGCATGCAGTAGGTTTTAAACAATCTATATTTGGTATCTGACCATGCATGTATAAAAAAGGTTAAAAAATACATTAAATTTACATATGAAGTTAATTGATACCCTTCTGTATTATACATTCATTGCTGTCGCATAATATGGAAGTCTGTTAATTGTCCTTGTGTGAACAATCAAATCTGACTACAACTTTTAGTGACCCATCTCCCTTTACCAGATTTCGGAGATTCTCACGTCCCCGAATGATCATAGATTTCTATGGAATTTGGGAATTCTTCTCAAGCGGTGGGTTCGTTTTACCGCATTGCCCAACTTGCCACATCGTGCCCGACTGTACAACTAAGATTAAAAAACGAACCTAAAAGTTTCTGATGAATTTAAGAATGGCCATTTGTCTCACATGAACAAAATATTTTAGTTCAGTTTGTCCGGATACCACCATTTTACTATAATTTTCACCCGTTCCAGATTTTACCACAGGTTCCCTAACAGGTCCAAATTATGTAAAAAAAAGAAATGGATGCGGGATAAATATGTCGATTCATATAAAAGAAATAGCTCTTTCGGATTTTGTCAGAAACCTTTAGTTTCGATTTACATGTCGTTTTTGTGCAGTTGGTCACGATGCAGTAGGTTGGGCAATGCGGCAAAACGAACTCACCACTTCCCAAGTCTCCAATTAATTTACCAGTTTGACCTATTAATGAATTAAAATAGGATATGAATTATACAATTATAGATGTAACCTATTTCATTAATTTGATATTTCCTAACATATTTTCTAGGTACCGGGTTTACGTTGTATTTTCAAAGAATACGAGGAGTCACAACGCCTATATATATTTCAATTCTTTCTATTCTTCAGTGTAAATTTGTAAATCAGTCTGAAAGCAGTTTATTATAGAATGGTATGTTCAGTTTTATATTTATATTGTCGTAATTACAAGGAACTAGAACTTGACCACCGCAATTTTTAAAAAGTGGCAAGAAGATATTTTGATATTTTAGAAATTAAAATATAGATCGATCATATTCAGACCACTATTTTGTATATCTTTTTGAATTTTTTTTATATCGTTTGATTAAAAACAAAACGTCCCGAAATTTAAGGGTTAATAAAATACTCTGTATTCAACATACAAACTTCCCACTTGGCAGGGTTCAAAAGACACATAATCTATGTTGACCTGTAAAATTTCATTGAACTAGCTAGCCGCAAAAAGTAAAACAATTTTCCAGGTTAATTCAGATAATGTGTGTTTTGAACCCTGCCAAGTGGGAAGTTTGTATGTTGAATACAGAGTATTTTATTTACCCTTTAAGTTCGGGAAGTTTTTTTTTAAATAAACGATATAAGAGTAGGGTTTTGTAAGTTCCATTTTGAAATAACTGTGTCATTATCTTTCAATTCATTTTCAAAATTCAAATTTATAAACTGGGTGCTGAAAATTATTTTTATCAATTATAAAATACTTTATATCTTTAGGTCCATAATGAACCGATCAATCATGTTGTTTATAGTCGTCATGGTAATGGTATTGTTTGGTTTTGCTGAAAGCTTATATCAGGGATCAAGGGTGATATCTCTAGTGGTAATTTTAGATGTAAATTCCAAGAAATAAAAAGGCGTTACGGTTCTGGACCCAGGGAAAATGAAGATAAATTGCCAATATACAGATAGAAGATGCAAAAGCATGGACTTTAGTTGTACCTACAAAGGAAATCCACATCCTTGTGCAGCTTACAATAAAAAACAGGCCCAGTTTTACCGAGATTTAGCTACAGTAGCTGCTGCTGGTTTGTGTAAACGGTCTCCTATTAATGCAAAGAAAATATGTCAGGATATAGATTTTAATCTACAGTCGAGTATTGGACGAAGAAAAAGAGGAATCGTACTTATTCCTTGGTTGTTTGCGGCCATATTCGGAATAACTTTCGCATCTGGTACCTCAGTGGCAATACACGAGCTTCATTCGAACAAGCCCAGCTCAAGGGACCCAGCACCTCGATGTAAATACTGGTGACGACACAACAAATGGTGGAGAAAAGAGGACAGGAAATGACAAAGTTCCATTTTTCATTGTTTTATGTTCTTATTTCATACTATTCCTGTACCAGAATATATTTTAACTATTTTACTGAAGTTGCTTATTTTGTTTATGTTTTTTATTTTCCTTTATTCGCTTATTGCTTATGTTGTTCTTGTTGAAAATTGATATCAGCTACCCGAATATCTCGAACTATGACAATCTAGATGTAACGGCTATAGGCAGGATATGTATGGACAGTTTGTATTTCCATAGAAACAGCGTGAATATTTAACTACAGACGAACTCTGTGCCGAATTTGTCATTTCAGATAGTGATATGGATATATAAAATCATATTTTGTTTGTTCAAAGTAAATGGTTTAGAATATTCGGACTTTTTGACAGTTCTACTTTCAATTTATCAAATTTGTTACGTGATTTAATATACAAGGATCGATTTAAGGACAGCTACAGCTGTATAACTTTGAGGGGAGGGGAGAGAGGGATGGGGGCAATGCAATCATGTTATTTATCAAATGAAGTTAGATCTCTACTGACTAAGCTCTTCGACTTGATTAGTTAAAATATAGACCTTACTTTCTTTCGTATTTTTATACGCCCACATGGAAATGTGGACGTATATTGCCGTCGCCCCTGTCCGTCCGTCCGTCCGTCGGTTCGTCCACATTTGTTGTATCCACGATAGAGGCAACAGTTTTTATCCGATCTTAATGAAACTTGGTATACATGTATATATTGATGATATTTCGGTCAAGTTCGAAAATGGAAATTATCGCATGAACGGTTTTTGAGTTATAGCACTTGACTTAGTAAAAACGCGTCAAATTTGGTTTGTATCCACAATAGAGGCTACAGTTTTTATCCGATATTAATGAAACTTGGTATACATGTAAAATTGATGATATCTCGGTCAAGTTCGAAAATGGAAATTATCGCATGAACGGTTTTTGAGTTATTGCCCTTGACTTGACAAAATTTTAGTTTTGATGCAATAAATCCTCCAACTTTCAGAGGATGTTGATGAAACTTGGTTGTGAGCATTGGAATTGATTAGGCCTCAGTCAAGTTTGAATTTGACAGTTTTTTCAATGAATTGTTTTAAGTTATTGCCCTTGACTTAGTAAAATTGCGTCAAAATTCTATTGTGGTTGATTGTAACTCAAGTAATCAAGATGGCTGCCTAGTGTAGTACTGTGTCTTGCTCTCGGATATATTTGGACAATCTCGAGTTATTAAGTGATTTATATGGTTCAAAATGTACTGACAGATTCTTTTAATATCCAGGATTATATATTTATTGTGAAATTTGAATTTGGATCGATATTTTTGGAGTTATGTTGAATATTCTATCGTCTATTGTAATTGTTGAGATGATTACTTACAGCAGAGAAAAGCTTTTCTCTCTGAATAGTGAACTTTCTTCAGTAAGTCTTGATCAAAATATATTGAACTTGTCACATGAGCTGTCATTAACTGTTTATAAACCAGTAAAGGTGAGAACATCTAATACAAGGAGGACTAGAAAATGCAGAGATATAAACTTTAATAACCTAATTACTTTAACC
This sequence comes from Nipponacmea schrenckii, assembly GCA_030562195.1. Lineage (NCBI taxonomy): Eukaryota > Metazoa > Mollusca > Gastropoda > Lottiidae > Nipponacmea > Nipponacmea schrenckii. Next base: position 895,157 of record JAUJPP010000004.1, on the reverse strand, counting down.
ACAACTAATCAACCTCAGAAATCAGTTAATGGTGTTAATTTAAACATTAATAACCCATTCCATCTCACCCCTCAACATATTGATGTGATAATCAACAACAAACCATTATACAAACATGAAAAGGATAAAGTACAACTTTTCCCATCTTCTAATATCCTTCAGATCAAAACTAATACTGATTTATCTAATTCTACAGAAAAATGCTCTATTGTATTAATACACTCAAGGTCAATTGGGAATAAAACCACTGAAATTAATCAATGCATACATGATATTTGTGCAATAACAGAGACCTGGCTCAGCCCAAATACAGATACATCAGTGGTAAGTGCTTTACTGCCTAATGGATATTCTTTTCACCATGTTGCTAGAGAAAGGAAACGTGGAGGCGGCATTGGTCTCGTGTTTAAATCAACATTCAAAAGAAAAAACAACCAGAATCAAACTCTATTTAAGACATTCGAAATATTAGATTGCACTTTAACTTGCAGCAACAATGATGTACGTATCATCGTGGTTTACCGTCCACCACACACAAAACTCTGTCATTTCATCGAGGAATTCTCTTCTCTTATTGACCAAATACTAATCGTAAAGACTAAGCTCCTGATCTTAGGTGATTTTAATATTCATTGGGAAAATACAAACGACTCTTATGTAAAGCGCCTTCACGATCTTTTGGAAACTCGATCTCTCCAACAGCATGTTAATGTACCAACCCACATGGCTGGGCACACACTTGATCTCGTGATTACACATAAAGATGAACTATCTATCAGGAACCTTTTAGTTGAAGACAAACTCATTTCAGACCATTATATTATACAATTTCGAATCAAAATTGCCCAAACCAGAAAACATATGCAAAACCATTACATACAGAAAATTTTAGTCGTTAAACCGAGCAGAATTTTGAAATGAACTAAAAAAAACTCGGAACTCTCTGGCATGCTATCTCTTGAGGCGGATAATGATATAATCTGTGATTAGAAAAAGTTTTATCTGTTCTGACCACCGACTAATAGGCTCAACACGACAAGCCGATTGACCAGCGTGGGCCACACTCGCCACCCGTCTAGGAATCTCCTGGCCCAAGGTTATGTATTGGGAAGTATGTTACCCTCAACCACCAGGAGTCCATTCAAAACCGACACGGGTTGCACCACACGGCAAACCAGGTGCTCAAATTCAGTCGCCTTTTTACGACACGCAATGGGGGACAGTGGACCTATTCTTAATCCCGGTCCACTGGGGGGTCAGACCGGGGGCAAAGGCCAGGAGATCCAACAGTGCACAATCTGATGGCCCTGAAGTACCTTGACGATGGACAGGTGCACTTCAAGCTAGGCTTTGGAGAAGATTCTCGTTGGGAACTACTGCCTCAACGGGTTTCTTTGCCTAATACACCTTTGAAATGCTCTACAATTGTCTGCTAGGAAGTTTAAGGACCCTCCAAGGGTATGAAGCGTATTTGGAAAAAAAAATGTGAACTATGTACATAGTTGTACTACTTCATTTCGTCTGCTGACACTTGTAATTGTGTTGAAACGTTATTTTATT
>JAUJPP010000004.1:832572-893097 GCA_030562195.1 Nipponacmea schrenckii | reverse complement strand
AAGGAGATTGAAGACCCTTGTTCTCATCAATAGGCTCTAATCAAAGCTGGTCATTTGAAAAGATACTTCATTTCCAATTCGAGTGGTCAGCAGAGGCATGTTTTTTTTTAGGCTTGTTAGAGTTATGAAGCTGGGGATGTTACTCCTATGAGACTACTGGAATCGATTGGAGAGGTACATGGTCCAAGATGTGAATTATAGGATGTGACAGAGTTTGAGATGTAAACAGGTGCATGGTTAAATAATTTGTTAATTATTGTTTTTAATATTGCTAATAAAATAAATCAAATATATAAAATATATTTTATTTAGGGCCATAATGACCAAATTTTGGGGCCATTTTGACTATAACCCTCAAATATTTAAATCAATCATACAATATACTATTATGTGTCTTTATCTTTCAGTCATCCAAAGATGGATAAACTGAGAGAACCCAAGATTCTTAATTGCAGTGCGTTCATTCGAACGCACTGCTTTGTTTTCGAAATGTTTTTTTTTTTTTGCAGTGCGTTCATCGAACGCACTGCTTTGTTTTCGAAATGTTTTTTTTTTTTTTTTTTTTTTTTTTTTTTTTTTTTTCGAATTCTTCCCAGAGCGCCCAGCCAAAACTACATATGCTATGAATTCACTCTTTCGATTTTCTTGTCGTACTCGTGAAAGTAATGTTAATGAATGTAATTTGATGCTTTTTTTGTAAACAGGAAATGACGTAGCGCATTCCAAAGTTTTTCTTTGTTTTTCAATTTGCGGCTTTATTTTTGATCCGATTTTGATCGTTCTTTTTTAGATAACTACTTTGAACTTAGTTCTAAAAGATAGGAAATTGAGAATTAAACATTTCCCAACTTTGTCGCTGACTTTTTGAATTTTGAATTTTTAGCATTTTTTTACTTCTACAGTTTTCTTTCGATCGACTTGAAAACTTACAGATATATAGACATTTTGATTGCAAACTATAATTAATTTTCAAAATTTCGATATCACTTCCGGTTTTGAAGTTATTTGCTTTTAAAGTTGAATTTTGCACTTCCGGAATATTGAAGATATTGAAAAAATTTCTTTTGCAATTAGCTACAATTGTCTATTAAATGATGCTAAATTAAAAAAATCCGAACCGGAAGTAACGGATCAGCCGCCATCTTGATATGACTAATTTTTGTAAAACTCAAAATGGGGCCTTAGGGTTAAATCTAATTTGCATAATTTAAGATTTTGTAAAAACATTCAACGATTGCGCAAAAAAGTATGGGAAGGGATTTTTGAATTTCGCTTTTGCTTTTCTTTTATTTCCGGTTGAAATTTTCCAGTAATTGTCAAAAATTTAAAAGGTCATATTTCGCGACCTTGACCTTCGGTGACCTTTTGACCTGAACAAAAGTTATTGCCCTTGATTATATCTACGCAATGGTATCTTCACCTTTGTTGTTCGATGTTTACTTCCGGTTTTGCAGCCAATTGAAAATCACGAATTTTTATTTTAAAGAGCTCTATCACGTGACCTTATTTACATAGGACATAATTTCTTACATATTCCTTTTACGCTTAATCTCATCTTTCTATTAATATATCACACTTGGTATTTTGATCAAAATTGCGCGTTTAAAAATTTCAAAATTTTGTTATTTCTTCTATACTAACTGTGCGTGTTTTTCTTTAAATCGAAATAGGGTCTCGGGGAATAATTCGATTTGTGTTATTTTGATGTATATAGAATCTATAACCGATTGAAGAAATATATATGGAAACCGATTTTTGAATTTCGATTTTGATTTTGATTTTTTTACGATTAAAATTTTTAAAAACTTTGAAAGGTCGTATATTGTGACGTTGACCTTTGACGAATTTTTGACCTGTACAAACGTGATAGCTCTCGAGAAGATCTATCCAATGATATATAAAGCTTTACTGTAAGATGTATATTTCCGCTTTCATCGCCATTTAAAAATGGCGAATTTTCCCTATAAAACAATCTGTTAAATGTGTGTTGCGTTTGGGCGATCTACAAGATATGAGTTTCAGCGATCCAAATTTATTTTTTAGTTTAATCGTTCTACATCCAGTTAAAATGATTCAAAGATTTTATATATATTAATAAATGAAATTGTGGTTTACTTCCTGTTGTGGGTGATGTAAATATTGAATATTTGGAACGAAATTACAATCTTTAGAATTTTAAATTGTATCTCTTATGCAACAATAATATACAGTTGAGTGGAATAGTGGTCTAAGGGACGGAACTCTATTCAATATAAATTTTAATATCTTAAGCCGCGCTATTATGTGGTGTCTCAATGTTATACCCTGGCAACTTACGACAACTTAAACCATTAGTGACCTTTTGATTTCTACAAAGTATATAGCTTTCGACAATGTCTATCCAATGCTATGTTGTACAATGTGTACTTTTGGTTTCATCGCCATCTGAAAATTGCGAATTTAATATATGAAACAATCCATTGGATATTATTCTCTGCGTTTGGGCGATTTACAAAATATGAGTTTCGGCGATCTTTTTTTGATTAAACGACCCTTTATCCATTTTTTTTATTATGATTTTAACTTATTACCTATCTTAATTGATGATGAGGGATAAGGATGGGGAGGGGGAAAGGGGGGGAATGGGAGGGGGTATAGGAGCGTTTGTTATGAAATCCAAATCCATTTATAATGCACATTTTTTTAATATACCCTTTCTGTCTTTTGCTTAACGAACGTATCCCTGGATGGAACGCACTGCTTCAGTGCCGTTAGGCGTACGGCTCTAGTTTTTTTTTTTTTCGAATTCCTCCCATCGCGCCAAGCCAAAACTACAAATGCCACATGGAAACTGTTAACATTTCTTCTGGAAAACCCCCAAATTCAAATCATATGAATGTATTTTGACGCCATTGTGTCCAACCGGAAATGACGTACGGGGATATGCCTAACTTTAGGTTTTTTCTCATTTGTCACGCAAGTTTTTAATCAATTTTGATCGCGTTTTTTTTGTTTATTGCTTTCAATCTTTGTTTACAAGATAGCAATTTAAGAATTATACATTTCCCAACTTTGTCGCTGACTGATTTAATTTTCATTTTTGCGCTTTTGTCAACTTCTACAATTTTATTTCGATCGATCTGAAAATTTACAGATATATAGACATTTTGATTGCGAACTATAATTAATTTTCAAAATTTCGATATCACTTCCGGTATTGATGTTATTTGCTTTTAAAGTTGAATTTTGCACTTCCGGAATAATGAAGATATTTAAAAAATTTATTTTGCAATTAGTTACAATTGTCTATTTGATGATGTTAAATTAAGAAAATCCGAACCGGAAGTAACGGATCAGCCGCCATCTTGATATGACTAACTTTTGTAAAACTGAAAATGAGGCCTCAGGGTTAAATCTAATTTGCATGATTTTAGATTTTCTAAAAACATCAATCGATTGCGCAAAAAAGTATGGGAAGGGATTTTTGAATTTTGCTTTTGCTTTTCTTTTATTTCCGGTTGAAATTTTCCAGTAATTGTCAAAAATTTAAAATGTCATATTTCGCGACCTTGACCTCCGTTGACCTTTTGACCTGAACAAAAGTTATTGCCCTTGATTATATCTACCAAATGATATCTTCACTTTTGTTGTCCGATGTATACTTCCGGTTTTGCAGCCAATTGAAAATCACGAATTTTAACTTTAAAGAGCTCTATCACGTGACCTAATTTACATAGGACAGAATTTCTTACATATTCCTTTTACGCTTAATCTCATCTTTCTACTAATATATCACACTTGGTACTTTAATCAAAATTGCGCGTTTAAAAATTTCAAAATTTTGTAATTTCTTCTTTACTAACTGTGCGTGTTTTTCTTTAAATCGAAATAGGGTCTCGGGGGATAATTCGATTTGTGTTATTTTGATGTATATAGAATCTATAACCGATTGCCGAAATATATATGAAAACCGATTTTTGAATTTTGCTTTTGATTTTGATTTTTTAACGATTAAAATTTTTAAAAACTTTGAAGGGTCGTATATTGTGACGTTGAACTTCGACGAATTTTTGACCCGTACAAATATGATAGCTCTCGAGAAGTTCTATCCAATGATATTTAAAGCTTTATTGTAAGATGTATACTTCCGCTTTTATCGCCATTTGAAAATTGCGAATTTTCCCTATAAAACAATATGTTTAATGTGTTGCATTTGGGCGACCTACAAGATATAAGTTTCAGCGATCTGAAATTATTTTTTTAGTTTAATCGTTCTACATCCAGTTAAAATGATTCAAAGTTGTTATATATGTTTTTCCTGTTGTGGGTGATGTAAATATTGAATATTTGGAACGAAATTACAATCTTTAGAATTTTAAATTGTATCTCTTATGCAACAATAATATACAGTTGAGTGGAATAGTGGTCTAAGGGACGGAACTCTATTCAATATAAATTTTAAAATCTTAAGCCGCGCTATTATGTGGTGTCTCAATGTTATACCCTGGCAACTTACGACAACTTAAACCATTAGTGACCTTTTGATTTGTACAAAGTATATAGCTTTCGACAATGTCTATCCAATGCTATGTTGTACAATGTGTACTTTTGGTTTCATCGCCATCTGAAAATTGCGAATTTAATATATGAAACAATCCATTGGATATTATTCTCTGCGTTTGGGCGATTTACAAAATATGAGTTTCGGTGATCGTTTTTGATTAAACGACCCTTTATCCATTTTTTTTATTATGATTTTAACTTATTACCTATCTTAATTGATGATGAGGGCTAAGGATGGGGAGGGGGAAAGGGGGGGAATGGGAGGGGGTATAGGAGCGTTTGTTATGAAATCCAAATCCATTTATAATGCACATTTTTTTAATATACCCTTTTTGTCTTTTGCTTAACGAACGTATCCCTTGATGGAACGCACTGCTTCAGTGCCGTTAGGAGTACGGCTCTAGTATTTAATTTATTTTAGCTAGATATATATTATAATATATTTCTTTAAACAATTTGACCAAGTTTAGACAATATTTGACAAATTTTTATTTTTAGAAAATTTGGTGTGTATACAATTTGACTACGTTGAAATGCGATTTTTTAATGCTCATTTTTTGTCAGGTTTATTTTTGTGAATACCTCTATTGATGTTAAACGGGCTTTGAAATAATTTTTTATTTCTAAATATATATTGAGAGTAAAAGTTTTCTTGGAAAATGACCTTATTCGAAAACACTACCAGTGACGAAAGTTAGTAATGGTTATGGCAATAAGTAAGGTAAACCGAAGCGCAAGTAGTCGGGTAAAACTAATTCTTGGTGGTGAGACTGAGTTCAAGAAAGCATTGGTTAATATACATGTAAAACAAACTTAAGATTGGTAGAAAATTATTCATTAAGAAATTTGCTGTAAGAGATAACACGATCTTCATAGGTGAAAATTCATCGGTGTGTATGTAAAATAAATATAGCAAATTATTATTGTTTTCGTAATTTTAAAAAAATTATGATTTTGTAACGAGTAGTCTTCATGACCTAGATATTCATTTTTGGTCTATTACTGAATGAATATAAATTGGAAAGTTTTTGCTAAACCGGAAGTGCAAAATTAAAAACTGTTCAAAACACTAAAAATTGGTCTTTTAAGGCGCGTTATTGCTTCAATTTTGCTCGGATTTTCAATTTTAAAATCTTGCTCGAATATCTAATATGATAGCATTAAAAAAAATCGAATTTTGAAAATTCAAATCACACATTTTTGACCCGAATTTTGCAATTTTGGCCAAATTTTCTATTTTCACGTGTATTTGTCCGATTGTTTTGAAATGTATTATGCTAAAATAGACCACAAAAGAAAACAATTTTGCTCAAACAAAAATTTTGCATCACTTCCGGTTCCACAAAATAAAGGTACAAACTTCCGGTTAGCCCACTCATTAAGTATTGTCTGAATGTCACCAAAACTTATACTGATAGGTTTCTATCGATATGACTTAAAGAATGAAGTACACTTTTAGGGTAGGAATTGTTGATAGTTTGGCCTCAAAATTGATATGACCCAATTTTGTAAAAATCAAAATGGGGCCTTAGGGTTAAATCTGAGTTGTGTGATATTTGTATTTCTAGTAACTACAGTCGATTGCGCAAAAAAGCATGCGAAGGAATTTTTGAATTTCGATTTTGCTTTTTTTACAATTTCCGGTTGAATTTTTCCAGTGATTGTTAAAAGTTTCAAGGCTCATACCTTGTGACCTTGACCTTTGAAGACATGATATACCTCTTGATCAACTCTATCTAATGGTATGTTCATTTTTGTTCTCCTATGTTTACTTCCGGTTTTATAGCTCTCCGAAACTAGTCATAATACACGTTTTGTTATTAATATCAACCGTTTAAACCAACGTTGATAAGGGAGGTAATTTGATCTTTGCGAAATACAAAATAATTAAATTTCGGGAAAGAGAGGGATTGAATCTCCCAGATGTACAGGCCTAGGGTGGAACAAATATTGTATTGAGAAATGGGGATCTGGATCTATTGGATGATTTTCTTCTCTTCTGATCTGAAATTAGAAAAAAATATAACCCGCCCAATGGGCGAGAAATTCAGTACCTGTTAAGTACAGATTGTTTTTAATTTGCTATGAACAAGGTTGTCATTTAAGTTCTGATTTTTGGAATATGCCACTATCATTTTTTGTTTATAGACATGAGGAAATTTCTCTTGAAGACTCTTATAATGTGCTTGGACTATCTTGCTTGCTTTATTGCAAGATTGAAATGATTAGAAACAGGCTTGTCTTTTTAAAATTTAATATCTGATCTTTGAACATTAAAACGAGTGCGTAATTTGCTCTTTGTTTCACCGATATATTGTTTGGGACATTTTTTACATGAAATTAAGTATATTATATTCGAGTTTTCACATATTAGGTGCTCGTGGATCGGGTATCTTTTATTCGAAGAGTTACTTAGAAAATAATGAGTTTCTGATATAAAGGGACATGTTTTGCATCTGGTTGACATATACGGGGCACTCCTTAAGCCTGGAGGTACTTCAGCATAAAGTCTATTTTTAGCTGCTATCTGTGCTAAGGTGGAATTTTTTATGTTTTGTAAAAATCGTTTAGAGTATCCACGCTCTTTCAGTTTTGAGAAAACAATCGTACGGGCTTGGTTGAAATCAGAGGACCTTGTGCAAATTCGGTGAAATCGTAAACCTTGTGACTTAATTATTCCCGTAAAAAGTATGTTTTGGATGAAATGAGCTCTTATGCACAAGTTGATGAGTGTCGGTTTCTTTGAAATATACTTTAATATCTAATTTATAAGTCTCTGCTATGGAATCCTCTTTAAAGACAGTGGTATCGAGAAAAGCTATGCTTTTGTGGCTGACGTTGGCCTTTAGTTTGATGGACGGGTGGTGGTTGTTGAGGATTTCAAAAAATTGTCAAAATTGTTCCTTGGAGTAAGTCCAAACAATAAAAATGTCATATAAAAAGCGTTCATAAAAGAGTGGGTGAAATGGACAGAGGGGTAATACCTCACTCTGCCATTAAATGTGAAATCATTGCGGCTAAGACAAATCTCTAAAAGTTGTAGAATTTCATCGTCGGGTCTGTCTGGATCTGGGTTTCTATTGAAAGCTTTGCGAACTGCCATTAGGGCAGTAGTGTTGTCAATGTTGGTGTACATAGAAGTTACGTCAATAGAAATTAAAATAGTATTTGATGGGACTTGGAGATTTTTTATTTTATTGACAAAATCAGTTGTGTCCTTAAGGTAGGCTCGATGTTGACATGCTAGTGGTAGTAAGAAATGATCAATGTATTCTGACACTGCATACGACTCACTACCACAGTCAGAGATAATCGGGCGGCCTGAACGGATTCTATTAGGCATGAACCAATCCTTGGCAGGATTCTTATGGATTTTAGGCAAAGTGTATAAGTGTCTCTGACGGCAATCAGGTTTGGAAGAAAGATAGTCATATTGTTTCTGTTTTAAATGACTTGTTTTAACTAGATCGGCAAGAATATTGTATATCATATTAGATGCTTCTTTAAAAATTGGCTCCGGTAGAATTGCATAGTGTTTAGGTTTCGGGGAAGGGAGGGATTGAATCCGATACAAATGTACAGGCCTAGGGTTGAAATGAAATGAAATGTATTAAAGTGCATCAGCACCAAAACGGGCTATATAGCACTTGAATACGATTTAAACAAAAACAAAAATTAAAACTAGAAAATCAATATATTAAAATAAAGATTATCACAGAAACCCCAAAAAGGGCGACAAAACAATGCTAAAAACAATATCACAGAATGCGTGTAACCCAAGATGGGCTAAAAACAAAATAGCAAAACTGAACTAAAACACAAAATTTAAAATTTAAAATACAGATTAGTCTGTTTTAAAAAAGCGACAACTTTCTCATAAAGAGAAGGTTGCGCAAACAGATGGAACAAAGATCTAGCACGGTAGTGCTGAGATCTAATAGGCTTGAGATGCGTGCACTCAATCAGAATGTGTTTCACTGTCAGGCGAACCTGGCAGTGCTCACAGACTGGCTGAGGCTCTCGCTGGAGCAGGTAACAGTGAGTAAGGTGAGTATGTCCAAGACGAGAGCGACACAAAACAACTTCATTTCTCTTGTTGGCACAATACGACGATTGCCAATCCCCCAAGACAGGTTTGATAGCATGAAGTTTGTTTGTATCTACAGCATCCCATTTTTGCTGCCATCGTTGCAAAATAAAAGTCCTTATCACCGACTTTAAGTCTGTGTAAGGCAAGGAAAAGGAGGAGACCGGCAGTGACAAAGCAGCCTTAGCCGCCGCATCTGCCCGGTCATTCCCCCGTATGTCCGTGTGACTGGGGAGCCAACAAAGGACAATGTCCTTTTTCTACCCAGAGAGCTTGTAAACATCTCCGATTATTGGGTGCACAAGCTGGGTGTTATGGATAGCTTGTAATGCGGACAAAGAATCAGAATAGATTATACATTTTTGTAATGATGATGAGGACTGAAAGAACTCGAGTGCCTGCTGTGAAAATAGAGGCTGCTGATGGAAGAGATACAGACAGGACTTCAGATGGCGTCACGGTAGCGGCTGCTAACTTATCACCATCCTTGGACCCATCTGTATAGAAAGGAGCATAATCCCCATATTCAGTCCTTAATTCAAGAAATTTCGGCATGAAGACGATCGAGCTTGTCTGTGACTGCTTATTGCTTGATAGACTAAAGTCTATCCGAAATGGAGCAATTGACCAAGGTGGAATTGTGGTCATTATGATGTCCGCAATACTGTCGTGGCTGATACCAGCCGCTGACAAAAGTGGTTGAATTCGGACTCCAAAAGGAAATTGCTTTGGCTCGTACAAATGCTCAAAATAAGGACTTAATACGGGGCGGTGAGCCGGATGTTATGGCAAAGATGCTATTTATTTTATAACATTCTGCAGTGAAAGTCTGTCACGTCTGTCGTACAATGAGGGTTCGTTAGCCTCGACGTACAGTTGTGTATGGTATCAAGCTCTTTGAGATAGTATGGACGAGCTGAACCATACATATGGCACCCATAATCGAGCTTGGATCGAACCAAAGCTCGATATAATCGGAGGAGGACCTTACGGTCAGCTCCTCAGTCAGTGTTGGATAAGACTCTCAGTATGTTGAGAGCTTTCAGACAATTTTTCTTGAGGATTTTAATGTGTGGACGGAAAGAAAGCTTGCTGTCAAATGTAAGACCAAGAAATTTGAATTCCTGTACTACAGGAACGACAGCATTGTCCAAACGTAGCACTGGGTCAAGGTGCAGACCTCTTCTTTTACAGAAATGCATGCAGACGGTCTTGGATTTCGAAAATCGAAATCCATTGTCAGTCGCCCATTGCTGTAGATTGTTTAAGCAAAGCGGCAACTGACGCTCGATCGTCTGCATGTTAGTAGAACTGTAACACATCTGAAAGTCATCAACATACAGAGAGCCATCAACCCCCCGTCTAAGGCACGATGTGATGGAATTTATCTTGATGGAAAAAAGGGTAACGGATAATATGCTACCCTGAGGAACTCCATTATCCTGAGGAAAAGGATCTGAGAAAATGGAGCCAAGTCGTACCTTAAACGTCCTATCATGTAGGAAATTGGAGATAAATAATGGCAATCTTCCTCGAAGACCGAAGTCAAAGAGATCGCGAAGAATGCCATATCTCCAAGTAGTGTCATATGCCTTCTCCAAATCAAAAAAATATGGCTACTAAATGGTGATTTTGGATGAAGGCGTCCCTGACGAACGATTCAAATCTAACGAGATGATCAAGAGTGCTCCTTTGGGACCGAAATCCACATAGGAGGTAAGTAAGTAGATTGTTGAACTCGAGGTGCCAAACGAGCCTTCTATTGATCATCCGTTCCATGGTTTTACATATGCAGCTGGTCAATGCTGGTCAATGATAATTAGTAGGATTCGTAGGATCCTTACCAGGTTTAGGTATGGGAATAATAGTAGCAATCCTCCACGAAGGAGGAAAGACACCGTCATCCCAAATCTGGTTAAATATAAGTAAAAGTTTTTTTAATGTAGGGTAAGGAAGATGTTTGAGGATCTGATAATGAATATCGTCAGGCCCAGTAGCTGTATCATGGGCCTGTTTTAAAGAATACTTCAGTTCAGATATAGTAAATTTTTCGTTATAATATTCCCCATTTTGAGATGTAAAATTTAACCTTTTCCTCTCTTCCCGGAGACGGACTCTCTGGAAAGCATTAGAGGAAAAGTTTGAGGATGAATTGAAAGAAAAATTACTTCCTAATGAATTAGCAATATCTGGAAGTGTGGTGAGCGTTGAACCGGAAGTGTGGTGAGCGTTGAACCATCTACTTCTAGATGGTTCACAGATAATGTATCCGCTTTACCCTTGATCCTTGAGACGTACGACTGTTGATCCTTGACACGTACTCCTGCCATGACGACCTCTTTGCCTGGCGGATAGTCCGCCTGGCTTTGGCCCGTGCAAGGCCATGTTGTCATCGGAAGGGGCACGTTCTAGCAATCGTAAAGTACGATTACGTTCTTTCAGTGTTGTCTTACAGTCTTTATTAAACCAGGGTTTATTGAATCTTTTTGGAGTTGCCGAGGTTTTACGAATCGCCTGACCCGATACATCTTGTAAGATGGTGGTAAATAGTTCCATCGGGTCCTCTGCTTCATCTAGATCATGTTGAGGAAAAGAAGAACTGCAAAGCGCCTCAAAGAGGGGCCAATTAGCTTTAGAGAGTTTCCATCTTTGTGGCCTGTCTACTGGTGGAGGATCATTATTTCGTAGAATTACAGGATAATGATCACTGTCGCAGAGACCGTCATGGACACTCCAAGAAAAGTCTTGGAACAAAGATGGTGAGCTAATTTCTAGATCTAGATGAGAAAACGTTTTTGTTCTTGAGCAGAAATATGTAGGCGATTCGTCATTAAACTTTGTCATAAATGAAGTCAGCTATTAATTTTCCTCTGCTGTTGTCATTAGGACTACCCCAAAAAGAACGGTGACCATTGAAATCTCCGAGTAAAATGCAAGGAGATGGAAGGTCTCTGGGGTTTAGAGTGGAGTTAGGTGGCAAATAGATGGAGCAGAGGGTAATAGGCACGTGGAGTGTTACTCGCACGGCAATTACCTGCAGAGGAGAATTTGGAGCAGAGGGTAATAGGCACGTGGAGTGTTACTCGCACGGCAATTACCTGCAGAGGAGAATTGAGTGTGACTTCGGACTGGGCAACGTTTCTATTAACAATAATAGAAACACCACCCAAGACCTTGTCATCACCAGTGCCATAATGGTGCTAAGAAACAAAATGTTTAAATGGCACTAAATGTAAATCCGTTGACTTGAGGAATGTCTCTTGCAGACAAAAAAAGCCAACGGATTGTATTGTTGGATTAATAGCTGAACTTCATAAAGATTACCTCGACAATTCCATTGCATTATATTATTTTTTGAATGCATTGTCAGGGTGGTTTAATTGGACTACGAGGGTTGCGGTAAGGGGGGTTGAGAACTTCCGCATCAACCTCGGAAGCCTCCATATCTATACTATCAGGTATGGCCGACTTCAAAATATCTCTTCCTCCCTTTTTGGAGGAAGAGGATACATGCTTTTTGTAGACTTGTCATTATTGGAAAGACTTTCGCTGCGTTTAGCTCTGGACTGTTTTCCAGTCCCTTTTGGCTGAACGTCTTAGCTGGCTGACTAACACTAGTTTCATCAGTACTTGACATTTCAGTCTAAGTAGCTGATGATGTAGATGCCTCAGGAGCAGATGATAATAAGGCTAAAGACCGAGCTGGTAATCGCTTCAGCCAAGTTATGTCGGTCTGGCATTCTATGGATATAGTATAAGCCTTAACAACACTAGCAAAAGTCTTTCCGGAAGGAGTAGATGGGGTTTCCCACGACCTCCGCGCAGGCTCGGCGCGGGACTCCAGCGCCAGCGCCCTAGGGGTAATCGGAGATATACTCAGATAAAAATAGGGAATGAAAAGTTCTGAATGAAGCAAATAAATTTCGAACTTTCATTGTATCTTTACCCAATTGACCCTAGCCGCTGCTTTTGAGTCGGTGAATTGAATTGGGTGATAAGGAAATTTTCTGTGATTAGAAATTTGTTATCTGTTCTGACCACTGCCTCTGACTCACGACAAGCCGATTGACCCGTCTAGGAATCCCCTGGCCCAAAGTGATGTATTGGGAAGTATGTTACCCTCAACCACCAGGAGTCCATTCAAAACCGACAGGGGTCGCACCTCACGGCAAACGAGGTGCCCCAATTCAATCGCCTTTTACGACACGTAATGGGGGGGCTAGGGTGGAACAAATATTTTATTGAGAAATTTGGATCTGGATCTGTTGGATGATTTTCTTCTCTTCTGAAATTAGAATAAATAAAATAACTCGCCCGAAGGGCGAGAAGTATCGTACTTGTTAAGTACAGATTGTTTTTAGTTTGCTATGAACAAGGTTGTCATTTAAGTTCTGATTTTTTGAATATGCCACTATCATTTTCTGTTTATAGACATGAGGAAATTTCTCTTGAAGACTCTTATAATGGGTTATTTAATTGATGCTCGGCTTCTAAAATGTAATCTTCCCTATTTAATATAACGCAACATGAACCTTTGTCACTCTTTGTAAATTTAACGCTTCACGTTCTACTCGCGTGAGATTAGGCTTCTCGTGTGTTATGGAAAGATTTGATATTTGGTTATTCATACTGATAAATACGTTTAATATTTCTGGATGGATGACGGTTTTAGGTGGTCTCCACGTGGACTTAGGAATAAACATTGTTCTAGCACCACGTGGGGGGGGGGGTGGTTTCGAAAAAGTATGTGCAACTGAGATTACGTTGAAATCGTTCAATACACGGTTGAAGATAATCAAGGTTAGGTAGTTTAGGAGTCGGAATAAATTTAAGATTGAATGCTGGAGGGGTGTGAGAAGTTAACGACGGTTTGGCCTATCGGCGGCCTCTCGATATTTATATCCCCAGTAGTTAGTTTAAAAACTTACCCGGCGCTTGAAGCTGGCGTATCCAAAACAAGTAGATATTGCTTTCTGTTTCTGGAGACCAATGGTCAACTGGTTCGAATTCTTCTTCGTAGGGTGACAGGATTGTTGCGTATGTTGCATCATATCGTTGAATGTCTTGGGATTCTGCTGTGCGTTCTTAGAGATTTCATTGGAGATGATCTTGGAGCTAGGAAAGGTTTGGTTGGCTGTGGCGATTAAATTCTGGGCTTGGTTACATGAGGTTTTGGCTAACTGGTCACGATTGTTGAGGCCTACATGCAGAATGACCGTAGCTGGTTTATGATCATGGTCGTAAGATTCAAGGATGGACTGGATGTGATGGATAAGCGGCTGTCCTATATACCGGAAAATACCGAAAAATACCAAAAGAACCGAAAAGAACCGAAAAAACTCCGAAAAATACCGAAAAAACTCCGAAAAGTACCGAAAAATACCGAAAATACACCGAAAAAATACCCAAAAAAAACGAAAAAACTTTTCTGATACTAATTGCCGAAAAAAACCGAAAAAACCTAAATACCGAAAAAATCCTATATACCGAAAAAACTGACACTAATTACCGAAAAAACCCTGAAATCCCCCAATCGGCAAACCTCGGGTGACTCTGCTTCTCTCCATCTATTCCTCGGCTGTAACACTGTAGAAATGAACGGTGAGCGTTCCACAGACGCAGCAAGGAAGCACAAAGGGTAAAGCTGCTGAACTTTCAATACGACTGATGTATATAAACTAGTGATTTCTATCGTTGCTGAAGTCTAATTAAAATATAGACCCAACATTCTCTTTTGTGCGTTATAAGTTTCGTACCGAATGTTTTATTAGCTATCTAGTGGTTACTTACAAAGCTGACAGCTAATAAAACATTCGAAACGAAACTAATAAAACACGAACGAAAGTTGGGTCTATATTTGATTTCGAGGAAGGGAGGGGTTGTAGATAACTGTAATAATATGTACTAATCTTTCAATATACCTTTTATTTTTTAATAATTTTAATGTTTTCAATTATAAGTAAACGAAAAAAACAATATAAAGATTCAAAATACACAAACTCTTTTCATTTCACTTAAATGACCAAATAAAAAAAAAAAAAAAAAAAAAATATGGTGATGATTTTAAAGATCACATCGGCTCAATTTTTTAGTGAAACTTGAAAATAAAGTCTTTGGACAATATCAGTTTTTCGAAACTAAACGATTTTATTTTCTGAAGTAACCTAAAGTTTTTGGTTTAGTTTATCATATTAAAGTAATGTGTGTACAAATTTGCGTCAAATCTCCACTTCTTCCAATCGTCAGAAACATTTAGGGGCCCGCGATCCCACCTATCCCCGGGGCCCATTCTGTCTCTTTAAAACTTTTCCGACGTTTGAGCGCCTAATATTATTAGTTTTTAAAGGGGGAGGGACGACCACAGAGAATAACTCGAGAGAAAACACGGGCCTTGGCATCGGAATTTTTTTCTGTCCAGAGCGGGGCAAGGCACCAAATCGCATTGCAGCTAATAGTCCAACGCCGTTCCACTGAGCCACCGCACACCAATAAAAATGGAGATTGGCAACTCAGTGTCCTGATGAATATCTACCAACAAACAGTTGAGGGAAATATTTTTTCTAGAAGTCAAATTCCTGTTTAATTTATAAGTGGTCAGATTGTTCGGAATTTAGCGATTTTTTCGGTAATTAGTGTCAGTTTTTTCGGTATATAGGATTTTTTCGGTATTTAGTTTTTTTCGGTTTTTTTCGGTAATTAGCACCAGAAAAGTTTTTTCGGTTTTTTTTGGTATTTTTTCGGTGTATTTTCGGTATTTTTCGGTACTTTTCGGAGTTTTTTTCGGTATTTTTCGGAGTTTTTTCGGATTTTTTCGGTTCTTTTCGGTATTTTTCGGTATTTTTCGGTATATAGGACTGCCCCGTATGAGTGTATTTCAGTGTCTGGAGCTGTTTTGGGTAGATTTCTTTAGAGCAGGTAGATTCCATGATTTGTCCTTGGTTTGGTGATAAAAGCGTTTGGTAGCGGATATAATGGTTGTCGACGGGGTGATAGGTACTGGGTTGGTAGTTGTTACAAATGTAGCATTGGGTTGGGTACGGACTGAGATCTGGTTCGAGGTGGAGATGGTCTGTGTACACGAAGTGACTTGGGTGGAGAATTCGGAGTTGTTTGTTGATCCAAAAACTTACAAAAGGAAGAAAGATCGGCGGAACCTGGGTCACGTGGTGAAGGTTCAGCTGGTGTGGATGACGATTCTGAAAATGAAAAGAGGAGGGGAGTGCCTTCTCTACGAGAACATTTTCCAACATCTGCTTGACTAGGGGATGGTGGACTGTGAGCTCGTTTAGGGGTTTGGTTCGATAAGCTGGTGATTCTTGTTGGTGCAGGTGTTTGTTGATCAATCTCCATTTCAGTTGGTAGGGATATGGTTACTCTGGTTTTGGTTTCATTAAAAATTTGGTAATTACGGGTTGAGTGAGACGTTTTCCATAGGAGCGACGGGCCCAAGACAGGGCATGCGAAATGATGCGGTCGATGGCTGGTTGGGATAAAGACTTGGTTCGGATGAAGGCGAGTTTCTCCTGCAGGGTTGTTTGGTAATGATCGATGAGAGTCTGCGTCACCTTAGAGAGCCATTTCCGATTGAGGGATCTATATTCGCGTCAACAGCTGACGTTTTCATAGCTTGGCGAATAAAACTATCCAACTCGGAGACTTTGAAGGTGAACGCAGGTTGACCTTGTTCTTGGAGGGTAAGGATTGCCAAATGGTCTAGACACTGCAAAACTTGGTAGAACACCTTAACAAAGGGTTCTTACTCCTTATGGGTGGGGATTGGTTGGCGTCGGTGGGATGGTGGTCGTTTTTGATGTTGGTAAGGCCGGTTATCTCTTGATGGTTAGGCTGTGATGTGGGTAGATCGATGGCTATCTTTGGGTGGATAGGCTATGTTGTGGGTAGATCGTTGGTGAGGTGGTATATAAATGGCTTGATTGGTTGGTGGTCGGCGATTCGTAGATGGTAGAGGTCGATGGAATACTGGGCCGTTATAGGGTTCACGATGTTGGTTTGGTTGCGATGTCTGGCTTCGATGTGGTTGTCGAAGTTGCGGAGCATAATGAAAATAAACTAGGTTAGAGGGGAATGTTCCGGAATGTGATAAGTGGAAATTATATGTTTTAGCGGATTGGGTATAGGAAATAAGTAATATGAATGGGTAAAAAATGCAAAAAGATATATATTTAGTTAATAAACAAAGCTAACAATAATGTAAAAAACTTGAAAAGCAAAACAAAAACTTACATAATTGACACGAAACGGTTTTCGAAATATTATTCTTTATCAAGTGTCGAGAAAAAGGAGAGATTTATACTATTTGAGATAATTATTAATTGATTGAGTGAATCATGTCATATGTTAGATCAAATGACGATTTAGTGATTGTTTAAAAACAAAATTAGATTAAAAGAATAAATTTTGATTATACCTGAGTACCAGGAATAAGATACTCAGAATACAATTTACATAAAAGAAAAAACATAAACAATAAGAAATTTTAAATTTTGATTATACCTGATTAGTATTTAATCAAGCCAACTGAAAATAATTCTAATGATTCAAAAAATACTGCTTATAAAGGTTAGATTCAATAAATGTATTCCATATGTACATGTATTTTAAAACATCTTTTTATTTTTACCACTCATAACTTTTACAAAAAACCATGATATTGAATTAAGTCTATAGGAAGGAATATACTGAATATGATCAATCCACTGCGTGTTTATCAATAAAGATTGGAGGGCATTGGGTTAACTCTCCTTACATTTTTAATAATATAAAAAGAATATTGTAAATAGTAACAAACTACTAATTTTAAAGGTTATTCAATCCGATGCTTATCTCCGTTTTTTCGACCATTTGAAAATTGTGATTTTTAAACAGCTATCAAAAATGTCAGAAATAGCCTTTTTTTCATGAAATGGACTTGATTTTCCCTTTTCGATGATGTATAATAATAGCTATTTTGATCATCATTGCGACCTTGTATTTATTTAATTCACATTAACATACTGAATGTTTTTTTCACTCGGGATTCAAAATGCAACCTCTCACCAATGTAAATATTCGCATGCATACTGCTCAATACCGTTCCTACGGTTCTAGTTATTATTATAATTGTTATTTGGCAATAACAGTGCGTAAAATTGGATGACCATTACATTTCATCATTTAAGCACTAAAATGTTATAGCAACATGACTCCATAATGAAACTTTTCAATTAATTTGGAATCCTCCGTGGAAAGGTAATGGCCCGTATGAACCAAATACTATAAAATTAAGGAGAATATAATTATTTTAAACCTTTAGTTAAATTTATTTAAAGATTATTCTATTTTGTGTATGCACAACTAACAATTAACTAAATATATTTATCTCTACCGTAATGGAAATTCTAATTTCTAATTTCCATTCGAACCACACACTATACACAATCTTCATATGACAAAAGAGTCTAAAGATTGTTCACTAAGACAGATTTCTTGTTTTACATTTGTTGTATAGTTACCATTTGGTTGTCTGAAGCCTCAGTACTTACAAGGGTTATCTCCCTTGTACACATATGACCATTATTGTTTTCTCTAATTAGAGAGCTTATGTTTTAGTCCTCCACCTTATTAAGAGTTGTTATTTGTTTTTATGTGGTAATCAAGCCAGATACCACATTTGGCGACGAGGATCAAACTAGAAACATGGTTAAATTATAGATAAGCCATCCAAGTAGCCAAATCATCTTGCAAAAGTAAAATAGCAAAGATTTTAAAATTTAGGCACAGTTGTGTGTAAGCCTGCATTTCACAACCTTGGACCAGCCTGAGGAGAGAAAAAGGCATTGTTTGGTCACATTGGTGAATTTACACAAGCGCAAGAGGATTTGCCCCAATATGTGCAGAGGTTAGAATTTTTCCTGGCAGCAAATAAAATAACCGATGAAAGGCGGAGAAAAGCCATTCTCTTATCAGAATGTGGTGCCAAAACATTTGGTCTAATTCGAAGTTTGGTAAGCCCAAAACACCAGATGAAGTCACATTTGATGAAATTTATGCCTTGGTCAAGAATCATAGTAATCCTACACCATCTGCTATCGTAGAAAGGTACAAATTCAACTCTAGGGACAGGAAAGCTGAAGAATCTGTTGCTCAGTATGTAGCTGAATTGAGGAAATTAACCGAACATTGTCGTTATGGTGATCAACTCAATGACATGCTCAGAGACAGACTTGTATGTGGGATAAAGCATGACAATATCCAGAAAAAGTTGCTGACTGAGGTTGACTTGACTTTTGCTACTGCATTAAAAATTGCCACAGCCATGGAAGTCGCAAACAAGAATATGCAAGATATTCACAATTCTGATCAAAATAATAAATCTGTTGCCAGTGGTGCTGGTGTGAATAAAATATTCAAAGCCAAGAAGTTCAACAAACATAGAACCAATACCAGTGATAGCGATATTTCTAAGAATTCATATCGCAGAGCCAGCCCACAAACTACTATTTTACTTTGTTTAAAACAAATAATACATCTAAATATTGATCATTATATTAATATCATGGAATTACCATTCTATTGAACCTACTATTATTTTACTTTGTTTAAAACAAGTAATACATCAAAATATTGATCATTATATTTATATCATAGAATTACCATTCTATTGAACCTACTATTATTTTACTTTGTTTAAAACAAGTAATACATCAAAATATTGATCATTATATTTATATCATAGAATTACCATTCTATTGAACCTACCACTATTTTACTTTGTTTGAAACAAGTAATACATCTAAATATTGATCACTATATTTATATCATAGAATTACCATTCTATTGAACCTACTACTACTTTACTTTGTTTAAAACAAGTAATACATCAAAATATTGATCATATTTATATCATAGGATTATCATTCTATTGAGCCTACTACTATTTTACTTTGTTTAAAACAGGTAATACATCTAAATATTGATCACTATATTTATATCATAGAAATACCATTCTATTGAACCTACCACTATTTTACTTTGTTTAAAACAAGTGATACATCAAAATATTGATCATTATATTTATATCATAGATTTACCATTCTATTGAACTTACTATCATTTTACTTTGTTTAAAACAAGTAATACATCTAAATATTTATCATTATATTTATATCATAGGATTATCATTCTATTGAGCCTACTACTATTTTACTTTGTTTAAAACAGGTAATACATCTAAATATTGATCACTATATTTATATCATAGAATTACCATTCTATTGAACCTACTACTATTTTACTTTGTTTAAAACAAGTAATACATCAAAATATTGATCATATTTACATCATAGGATTATCATTCTATTGAGCCTACTACTATTTTACTTTGTTTAAAACAGGTAATACATCTAAATATTGATCACTATATTTATATCATAGAAATACCATTCTATTGAACCTACCACTATTTTACTTTGTTTAAAACAAGTGATACATCAAAATATTGATCATTATATTTATATCATAGATTTACCATTCTATTGAACTTACTATCATTTTACTTTGTTTAAAACAAGTAATACATCTAAATATTGATCATTATATTTATATCATAGGATTATCATTCTATTGAGCCTACTACTATTTTACTTTGTTTAAAACAAGTAATACATCTAAATATTGATCATTATATTTATATCATAGAATTACCATTCTATTGAACCTACTACTACTTTACTTTGTTTAAAACAAGTAATACATCAAAATATTGATCATATTTATATCATAGGATTATCATTCTATTGAGCCTACTACTATTTTACTTTGTTTAAAACAGGTAATACATCTAAATATTGATCACTATATTTATATCATAGAAATACCATTCTATTGAACCTACCACTTTTTTACTTTGTTTAAAACAAGTGATACATCAAAATATTGATCATTATATTTATATCATAGATTTACCATTCTATTGAACTTACTATCATTTTACTTTGTTTAAAACAAGTAATACATCTAAATATTGATCATTATATTTATATCATAGGATTATCATTCTATTGAGCCTACTACTATTTTACTTTGTTTAAAACAAGTAATACATCTAAATATTGATCATTATATTTATATCATAGAATTACCATTCTATTGAGCCTGCTACTATTTTACTTTGTTTAAAACAGGTAATACATCTAAATATTGATCATTATATTTATATCATAGAATTACCATTCTATTGAACCTACTACTATTTTACATTGTTTAAAACAAGTAATACATTTAAATATTGATCATTATATTAATATCATAGGATTATCATTCTATTGAGCCTACTACTATTTTACTTTGTTTAAAACAAGTAATACATTAAAATATTGATCATTATATTTATATCATAGGATTATCATTCTATTGAGCCTGCTACTATTTTACTTTGTTTAAAACAAGTAATACATCCAAATATTGATCATTATATTTATATCATATAATTATCATTCTACTGAGCCTACTACTATTTTACTTTGTTTAAAACAAGTAATACATCAAAATATTGATCATTATATTTATATCATAGAATTACCATTCTATTGAACCTACTACTATTTTACATTGTTTAAAACAAGTAATACATTTAAATATTGATCATTATATTTATATCTTAGAATTACCAGTCTATTGAACCTACTATTATTTTACTTTGTTTAAAACAAGTAATACATCTAAATATTGATCATTATAATTATACCATAGAATTGTCATTCTACTGAGCCTATTATTATTTTACTTTGTTTAAAACAAGTAATACATCTAAATATTAATCATTATATCTATATCATAGAATTATCATTTTACTGAGCCTATTATTATTTTACTTTGTTTAAAACAAGTAATACATCTAAATATTGATTATTATATTTATATCATAGAATTATCATTCTATTGAGCCTACTACTATTTTACTTTGTTTAAAACAAGTAATACAGTACATTTAAATATTGATCATTATATTTATATCATAGGATTATCATTCTATTGAGCCTGCTACTATTTATTTTGTTTAAAACAGGTAATACATCTAAATATTGATCATTATATTTATATCATAGAATTACCATTCTATTGAACCTACTACTATTTTACATTGTTTAAAACAAGTAATACATTTAAATATTGATCATTATATTAATATCATAGGATTATCATTCTATTGGGCCTACTACTATTTTACTTTGTTTAAAACAAGTAATACATTAAAATATTGATCATTATATTTATATCATAGGATTATCATTCTATTGAGCCTGCTACTATTTTACTTTGTTTAAAACAAGTAATACATCCAAATATTGATCATTATATTTATATCATAGAATTATCATTCTACTGAGCCTACTACTATTTTACTTTGTTTAAAACAAGTAATACATCTAAATATTGATCATTATATTTATATCATAGAATTACCATTCTATTGAACCTACTACTATTTTACATTGTTTAAAACAAGTAATACATTTAAATATTGATCATTATATTTATATCTTAGAATTACCATTCTATTGAACCTACTATTATTTTACTCTGTTTAAAACAAGTAATACATCTAAATATTGATCATTATAATTATACCATAGAATTATCATTCTAATGAGCCTATTATTATTTTACTTTGTTTAAAACAAGTAATACATCTAAATATTAATCATTATATCTATATCATAGAATTATCATTTTACTGAGCCTATTATTATTTTACTTTGTTTAAAACAAGTAATACATCTAAATATTGATTATTATATTTATATCATAGAATTATCATTGAGCCTATTATTATTTTACTTTAACAAGTAATACATCTAAATATTGATCATTATATTTATATCATAGAATTATCATTGAGCCTATTATTATTTTACTTTGTTTAAAACAAGTAATACGTTTAAATATTGATCATTATAATTATACCATAGAATTATCATTCTACTGAGCCTACTACTTTGTTTAAAACAAGTAATACATCTAAATATTGATCATTATATTTATATCATAGGATTATCATTCTATTGAGCCTAGTATTATTTTACTTTGTTTAAAACAAGTAATACATTTAAATATTGATCATTATGATTATATCATAGGATTATTATTCTATTGAGCCTAATATTATTTTACTTTGTTTAAAACAAGTAATACATTTAAATATTGATCATTAGATTTATATCATAGAATTACCATTCTATTGAGCCTACTACTATTTTACTTTGTTTAAAACAAGTAATACATCTAAATATTAATCATTATATTAACATCATAGAATTACCATTCTATTGAACCTACTATTATTTTACTTTGTTTAAAACATGTAATACATCTAAATATTAATCATTATATTTATATCTTAGAATTACCATTCTATTGAACCTACTATTATTTTACTTTGTTTAAAACATGTAATACATCTAAATATTAATCATTATATTTATATCTTAGAATTACCATTCTATTGAACCTGCTTCTATTTTACATTGTTTAAAACAAGTAATACATTTAGATATTGATCATTATAATTATATCATAGGATTATCATTCTATTGAGCCTACTATTATTTTACTTTGTTTAAAACAAGTAATACATCTAAATATTGATCATTATATTTATATCATAGGATTATTATTCTATTGAGCCTACTACTACCTAACTGTAAAAACTGTTTTCAAAGAAAGTAACATATCAAAATTCTAGCTCCATGATTGACTTCGATTCAGACTAACCTGTACAGATTATTCTGCGAACATTAGTTGTATATAATGTTTATATTTTTTTCGTGTATGATTTGTTATATCTTTTTACTTTTTTATTTCGTTATTTAGACATTATCTTAAATTAGGACAACAGACGTATCAGAAATCTTTTACTTCTACATTACCTTATCGCTGCTGATGTCGAAAAAAATCCTGGTCCTAACAATAATATTTCTATAGTGCATCTGAATGTAAGGAGTCTTCGAAACAAAATAGATCTACTTACAGCTGAATTATCAGATACATATGATATCATTTGTGTTACCGAAACGTGGCTTGACAGAAGCATTCTTTCCACCTCTTTATCTATCCCATCATATCACGAGGTAATTACAAAGGACAGGACAGACCGACCAGGGGGTGGGGTGGCTATTTTTGTGAAACATGACCTCTATTTCAAACGACGCACGGACCTTGAAACTGATAATGTAGAGGCCATTTTTGTCGAAATTATAATCAACAAAACAAAATTTATTATTGGAAATTTCTATCGACCACCAAATTCAAATTCAAAAACTGATCAAAACATTCTATCTTCTTTAACTTTGGCAGCGTCAGATGATATCCAAAATATTTTCATACTTGGGGATTTTAACATTGATTTTCTTCAAAATTCAAATTCTTTCTTGCATAAATTTATTACTCTTTTCGATTTTAAACAATTAATTAACGAACCAACACGATACGATTCTTCAGGAACCTCAACTATGATTGATTTAATAATTACTAATTGTCAAGGCTATGTAACAAAATCAGGAATATTAGATGACTTTTGCAGTGATCATTGTCCTATACATTGTCAGCTTTCTCTTACAAGACCAAAATTAGCATGCTTTAAACGACGAATTTGGGATTACAAAGACATTAACATGGACGGACTTAAGCAAGACATTTTGAGAACAGACTGGGATGCCATTGTTGACAATGGGTGTATTGATATTGCCAGCTTGACTTTTACAAATGAGTTGAGCAAGATTGCAAGCAAGAATATAAAAAATAAAATTGTTACTATTAGACCACGAGATAAACCTTGGATTATTAATTCTATTCGTAAATTTAGTAAAAAGAAATGCAAAATTCATCGTAAGGCAAAATATTCAAATTTGGCAACTGATTGGCAGGAATATCGAAAAATAAGAAATGAATATATTGACTTGATTCGGAAACGTAAAAAAGAATACTATGATCGCATTGACTCCAAAATTAATGAAAAAGAGAAATTTGGCCAGAAAGATTGGTGGCATCTGCTGAACTCATTTGTAAAATGTCAACGGTCAAATAAAAGGGAAATTCCGCCTCTTATCAACAACGGTACACCAGTCTTTTCTCATGAGGACAAGGCTAATTGTTTCAATAATTTCTTCATAACCCAATCACAACTTGATAGCACAAATGCACTTCTTCCTACTCTCGATCACAATGAATATTCACTTGAACACATTCAACTAACACCTTCAGAAGTTGAAGACATGCTAACATCCATTGACATCTCAAAAGCAACCGGACCAGATGAATTAAGTGGATTTTTTCTCAAAACTATATCCAATCTTATCTGTAATCCTCTGTGTAAATTATTCAATCTTTCTCTTCAAATCAAACAAGTACCATCTATTTGGAAAATTGCAAACGTGACCGCCACTCACAAAAAAGGTGATCCATCAAAATCGTGATCAAAATTTTTGAAAAATGTATTTACAAGCATGTCTTTAACTTCTTAAAGGAACACAACATTATTACTAATCTACAAAGTGGTTTTCTACACGGTGATTCAACAATCTATCAACTAACAGATCTTACTCACTTCTTCTGTCAAGCCATTGACAATGGTCAATATACAAGGGTGTTCTGTGACATCAGCAAAGCTTTTGACAGAGTGTGGCATGCTGCACTCTGTCATAAGCTGGATGCCTCTGGGATTCGCGGTGACCTCCTGGAATGGTTTAGAAATTATCTATTTGATAGAAAACAATGTGTTGTTATCCAGGGGGTTTCCTCGGACCACAGAGTCGTTCCTGCTGGTGTCCCACAGGGCTCTGTCCTTGGACCCTTATTATTCTTAATTTACATAAATGATATAGTAAAAAATATTAAGTCTAAAATCCGCCTGTTTGCTGACGATACTAGTCTATATCTTAAGATTGATGACCCAACGGTAGGCGCGACTGTCTTAAATGATGATCTTGGACGCATTAATCAATGGGCAAAGACATGGCTGGTTACTTTCAATCCACAGAAGACTGAAACACTGGCACTGACTACTAAAAGAAACCCTCCACTGCCTACCCTTAGTTTAGATAATACACCTATACAAGAAGTTGACTCGTACAAGCATCTCGGACTGACCTTCCAAATGAATTGTAAGTGGGATAAGCATATCCTCGGAATCATCACTAAGACAAATAGACCATCTCTCCGCGTTATTTACAATTCATTTATCCTGCCCCACTTTGACTACTGTGATACAATTTGGGATGGGTGCACAGCAGAACTGACTAATAACCTTGAAGAGTTACAACTAGATGCACTCAGATCTATTTGTGGAGCTGTAAGGGGGACCAGTCACAGTCTATTATATAAAGAGACTTGCTTTGTCCCATTGAAGGAAAGACGAAGGCGCCATAAACTAAAACTAATCTATAAGATAAAAAATGACATGACCCCTGCGTATTGAAAAGAACATCTAACCAAAACCCAAACAAACTACCAACTCAGAAATGAACTTGAATTTGACGAATATAAATATAGAACAAATACATTTGGAAATTCCTTTATCCCATCAGCTATTCGTGAATGGAACAAACTTGATGCTTCAGTTAGAAACTCTCGATCAATATCTTCCTTTAACTCCGCTCTAAATTCTCATGATCAAAGTGAACCTAGATACTATTCTTTTGGAAAAAGAACAAACCAAATTATTCACTGTCGCCTTCGTCTTTCTTGTAGCGATTTAAATGAGCATAAATATAAAAGGCACATTTCTGACAGTCCTGCTTGCAGTTGTGGTCATTCAAATGAATATACTTACCTTTTTCTCTTAGAATGCCCCTTACATTCAGATGCCAGGAACCTATCTATCCTACTCTTACCTATAATCTATCACAACATCGATATTCTCCTTTTCGGCATTCCAGATGATATAGACACCTCTAGAAAAATTTTCGAACAAATTCATAACTTTTTCGACATCAGCAGAAGATTCAAGATATAATACTTCAAAACTATCAAACGTACTTTCACCATTCTCATCCAGAGTATATATCTGTATGTTATGTTTGAATGTAAATAATTCTCTACTTTCTATGTTTGTCTGTAAATATTTTTGTCTGTAAATATGTTTATCTGTAAAATATGTTTGTCTGGAGAGGGCTTATATAGGCGTAGCCTGCTGCCCAATCCAGTGAAAATAAATACTGTTTATATAAAAAAAAAGATAGAAGGACAATAAAGTTAACGTGTTATTAACAGTTGTTGGACCTGATACGTTTGATTTAGTTTCTGCATTAGTTGCACCAGTAGATGTAGAAAATTCAAGTTACAAGGACTTGATATCAGCTTTAGATAGCTACTATAAACCGCCAGAGAGAGGTATGGCGAAGAGAATTTTACTACGTGGACGAAAACAGAAAGATGGTGAGTCTGTGTCCGATTATATAGTCGAGCTGAAGAAAATGGGTCGAGATTGTGAGTTTACACCAGAAGAGCTGTTACTGAATTTAAAAGACACTTTTACATCTGGGTTGAAATCTAAATCGATACAGCAAAAATTATTCGAAATTGGATTGGATAAGCTGACATGGGAGAAAGCTCAGACTATTGCCTTAAATATGGAAGCTGCCTACAACGATTCTGGTAGAATGCATGATAAAACATCTTTTAATAAAGGTACTGTAAATCGTGTTAGTGGTGCTGTTAATGTCAAACCAAATTTTATGAACTCTAAGACTGTGTGTGGTCGTTGTACAGGAAATCATAGATCAAGTGATTGTCCTTATATAAGCAGAAAATGTTACAATTGTGGCAAAATAGGTCATATCATTGATTTCTGTCGTCAACCAAGGCGAAACAAGCCTGTCTCAAGTCCGTCTACTCAAGATAAATTTCAATCTAAAAGAGGATTTAAAGGTAAATTCAAGAAATCGTATGGATCAGCACACTGTGTTGAAGATGAGATTGAATCAGTCAATATGGCAAATGAGACTGGTACATTGTTTGGACTAAAACATGGTAATGGCAATGCTAGTAAAACCAGAAACTTAGATATTGTCCATCCTGAAGTCAAATGCTATATTACGTGGTTACTTTGGATCTGTTATACCAGTTGTAGGTGAAATATTTGTTGATGTAATGTTGAGTGGTAAAAAGTATAGTGATATGCGTATTATTATAGTGCAAGGAAGTAAACAACCATTGTTAGGCAGAGAGTGGCTCAAAACAATTAAATTAAATTGGCAAAATTTATTCTCTGTAAATGAGAATTCTGTAAGTAGTATTTTAGATAAATACAAGTCAGTATTTACGCCATCTAGCAATCGTTGTATAACTCCTTTTGTGACTAATGTGAAAATTCGTGGAAATAGTGCTCCTATATTTTGTCGTCCACGTCCGGTTGCGTATGCTGTCAAAGAGTCTGTGGAGAAACAGCTAAATCGTCTAGTGTCAACTGGCGTATTAGTAAAAGTGGAGAAAAGTGATTGGGCATCTCCAATCGTAGTTGTACCAAAGAAAACTCCAGGTGTTGTGAGAATATGTGGAGACTATAAAGTTTCAGTAAACCGTTATATTGAAGACGAACCTTATCGTTTTCCTACTACTGAAGATTTTTACGCAAAGTTAATTGGCTGTGTTATATTTAGTATGTTAGATTTATCAAGTGCTTATCTACAATTGCCCTTAGATCAAGAATCAAAGGAACTGTTGACAATTAACACACATCTTGGATTGTTCCAATATCAGAAACTAACGTTTGGTGTTAGTACTGCACCTGCTATTTTTCAGAAAGTTATGGACAAAATTCTCTGTGGATTAGAGTTGTTGTAAAATAGATGACATTTTAATTAGTGCTACTAGTGACCTTCAGCACAGTGAACTTTTAAATGAAGTACTCAATAGACTTGAACGTCATGGAATCACTTTAAGTCGTGAGAAATGTGTATTTGGTGTTTCTAAACTAGAATATTTAGGACACGTTATTGATAAAGATGGTTTGCACCCAACACCTAGTAAAGTTCAAGCTATCGGTAATGCTAAGATGCCTAGTAATGTCTCAGAATTAACATCATTTCTTGGTGTAGTTCAGTATTATTCCCATTTCTTGCCTAATTTGTCAACTGTATTATCGCCATTGTCTCACTTGTTAGGTAAAGATGTAGAGTGGAATTGGACCTTAGAATGTACCTCAGCTGTTAATTCTGTTAAAAAGTTTCTTACTAGTGATAAATTATTAGTTCATTATAGTAATGATAAGAAATTGATTTTAGCATGTGACGCATCTCCAGTAGGGATTGGTGCAGTTATTTCTCATGTAATGGACAATGGTCAAGAACGTCCAATAGCTTATGCATCCCGTACTTTGAGTAAGGCAGAGCAAAATTATAGTCAAATAGATCGTGAAGCGTGAGGTATTAATTTTGGTGTTAGAAAATTTCATAAGTATTTATATGGTCGTCCATTTGTTTTGATCACTGACCATAAACCGTTAACTTCTTTGTTTAGTCCCAAAGCAGGTATTCCTACTTTAGCTGCTATTAGAATGCAAAGGTGGAGTCTTATTTTAGCTGCTTATCAGTACACCATTGAGTACAGAAAGTCCTCTGATCACTGTAACGCAGATATGTTATCAAGATTACCATTAGAAAATGTTGATTGTAATCTTTGTGAATTAGAAATTAATTATTTTACATATACTAATGATCTGCTCTAGATATTAGTAATGAGACTAAAAAGGAGATTAAAAGGATCCTATCTTATGTAAAATTTGGCGTTATGTAATGCATGGTTGGCCAGAGCACAGTGACGATACTGCATTAGATGCTTATTTTCGTCGTAAAAATGAATTAAGTATAGATAATGGTTGTCTTTTATGGGGGTTGCGTGTTATTGTTCCTCCTAAATTTCGTGAAAAGTTATTAACTGAGTTACATAGAGAACATTTGGGTATTGTTAGAATGAAATCTGTAGCTAGATCATATTTTTTGTATCCTAATATGTATATTGATATAGAAAGCTTAGTATCGCGATGTACTGCCTGTATTAATGTTAAAAAGGTAGCAAATCCTGCACCTATATTTTCATGGAAAGTGCCTTCTGTACCTTGGGAAAGAGTACATGTAGATTTTTTCGAGCTTAACAATCGGAATTATTTGTTATTAATTGATACTTATTCTAAATGGTTAGAAATTGAAGAAATGAAAGTTACTACAGCTAGTTAAACGTTAGAAGTTTTAGGAAATTGGTTTGCACGTTTCGGATTACCTATTGAAATTGTAATTGATAATGGTCCCCAATTTTCATGTTATGAGTATAAGAAATTTATGTCAAATAATGGTATCAAATGTACATTTTCTCCACCCTATCACCCAAGTTCGAATGGTTCAGCAGAACGTAGTGTTCAAACTGTTAAACTGTCATTGAAAAAGCATTTTGAAGATTCAAATTCTAATTTGTCTGTTCAGAAATGTCTTGCTTCATTTTTATTTACGTATCGTAATACACCTCATACTATAACTAGTCGCAAACCTAGTGAATTATTACTCAATTGTGAGGTTAGAACAAGATTTAGTTTGTTAAGACCCAATCTTCAACAAAGAGTAGAGTCGAAGCAGAATGATAAAATTGCGAAACAAAATATTCATCGTAAGGTTAGACAATTTGTTGAAGGTGAGAAAGTAAGAATTCTAAATGTAAGAAGTAACTATCCTAAATGGTTTTATGGTAGAATTGTAAAATGTTTAAGTGCTGTCAGATATTTAGTTAAAATAGGATATCGTGAACGTCAAGTACATGTTGATCATCTCATGGAAACCTTTGAAGGAAATTTACCTGATGAGATTGACCCTCTTCCTAATTCAGATATTGATTTAGATATTAAAACTAAAGTTACTAAACCGTCTGATCAAAGTCAAAATGTAGCTCCAAAACATTAATAAAATAAATAAATCAAATAAATAATCAAAACATTTCTGATTCTAATGTGTTAAATGATTGTAAACCTAATATTGTAAAATCGCCTGTGAAAAATCAAAGTCTAAATATTCGAAGATCTGAAAGAATTCCTAAACCACCTGATAGATTAATAGTTAATATGTAAAGGTTCGAAATAATTAAGGGTTAAACTTGTATGAACTTATATAATGTTTTATCTTGTTTTTCATGACATATTGTTGATGTTAGTATTATTGTAACCTTTAGTTTAGTGTGGAGGGATGTTATGTATATATATATTATTTGAGCTACCGGATATCTGTAAGCTCTATTACTACTATTTGCCCACCCGCCCTCCCTTTAAATAACCAAAAATGTCTTAAATAAACATTCACTTTAAACTTCATGATATATTATAACTAAATTCGTCTGCTAATTTATTAAAATTGTTTAATCAATAATATTCTCGAACTTTATTAACTGCGTCGTAATAGTTCACACCTGTTACTTGCCAACTCATTTTGAAGCCGGTCGTGTTAATGTACAGTTTAGTTTCTGTTTACTCTAGGTGTAATATTCTTTGGACAAGAGATTGACAGAATTATATCCAATTAAGGTATGTAATATCTATATCTAATATTGACAGTTTAATAATATCAAATTTTCGTTAGTTTGTCAATTGTAAAACTAGAACGAATGGTTTCAGAAATCAAGCAATGTTTCAAAATAATTCTGAAGAAGTAACGTTTTGGAAACTAATGTGATTTGAAAATATTTATCAATCTTATCCAAAACAGTTCGAGATTCTGTTCATTAACTGAAAGGTGAGTGTGTAAAATATATTTAATAATAAATTCTCCATTTCATGTTTCAGTTTACGTGGTAAATATTCACAGATGTGACAATCAATAATACAGTATAATGGTACACGTGTTTGATCGATAAAAGTTAATTACCTGTGAAACTTCCTACCTGCGTAGTTATACCTAACAACATAACAACAGTTGGTAACTAAGGACCCGTACTGATAGTACGCTTTTCGATCATGCGCAGTTGGATAGAACAACAACATCCGCAACTGACATATCCTGTCATGCGCAGATGAATAGCAACCAAATAACAATATTCGTAACTAACGACCCGTACTAGTAGTACGCTTTTCGATCATGCGCAGTTGAGAAAACAATTAATAATAATTTATGATAATGTTGTATTGATTATGAACCTTTGAATTTATTTATACTTGTAATAAAATTCTTTTGTTTGTATTTCTTTTATCAAATCTACTATATTAAAAATATAGGATTGATTTTAAAGCATGAAAAGGAAAAGTTCAATTACACTGGAGATGGTTTCTTCTCTGGATTGATGTCCCTTATACCAAAGGTTACATCCTTTGTAACTAAAAACAAAGACCTTATATCCTCGGGGGCAAAAGCGATTTCATCAGTCGGGCAGGCTGCGAGTTAAATTAGCAAATCTGTCCAACAAAAAAATGAATTAGATGAATTGCGCAAAATAAGAGAACTTAGACAAAAAGCAAAACAAGGATTTAAGGTGTTGGGATAAGGCCTAAATCCTGTTATGTAAAAATGGCAAAACTAGACCCGATCTTTCAACTTTATGAACAAATAGAATATACATTCAATAAGAAAAAAGAAGACTACATCATTATATCTCCAACTGTTGGGTCCAAATCTCAGATTAATGACGGAGGTAGAGTCACATTTGAAATCAATTCGTTGTCCAATTGGTTACTTCTTTCCGACGCTTACTTCCGTTGTGATTTCAAAATTAAAGATGTGGCCCTCAATCAAAATCGTTATCCCCAACAGATGGTAACATTGTAGAACAATTTCTTCCCCTCTTTATTTAGCGAAATGGTTTTAGAAGCCGGTTCAAATATAATTGAAACAATCAAACACCCAGGTGAGTTTGACACAATGCTTAAAACTCTTTTATATCCAAAAAATTATACAACGGCATCGGGTTGGATGCCAGACACGGGAGATGGGGAAATACAATCTCAACAAGAAAATGTAGCAGCAGACGCCAACCAGGCTGCAGTTAGAGCTAGTGTTAACAATTTGATCAATATAACCAAATTTCAAAATAATGAAGGTTATAAACAGAGGGTTGTATTTTACAATAAACCTATTGATAGAAATAGCTGGGGTTCGTACATAAACTGGAATTTATATCCCCTCTTTGAATTACTTGAGCACAGGAAAGTTTACATCGGTCTACCCTTCAAAATTAATCTTCAAAGATTAATAAATAACGATAAAATATTTTTTGGAGAAAACAATTCAAATGCTAAATTAGAAATAACCGATATCCAATTATACGTACCAGTAACAATCGAAGTAGATACAAGACTTCTTAGTAGTTTGAAAAAAGATATTGAAATAGCATTTTTAAGAAGAAATACGATTGGATCGATAACAATCACAGGGGAGAATTTCACATGGCAAGTGACGAATACCACAAAACCAGCAAGATATTTAATACTTGGTTTCAAAAATCTTCCAGATTCACAAACGAACAACAACAACCTTTTTAAAGTAACTGGTGACAACTTTGGAGATCCTAAAATAAAAGGGTTCAAGTAAGATTAAACAATGAAAATTATCCAAATCAACCCTTAAAAATAAATCCCGACACCAAGGACTTTAATGAGTTGTATAGAAACTATAAGCTCATGAGCGAATTATTTGGAAATGTACCACAGTTTAATTATTTCGATTTTATTTTAAATTATCCTATATTTTGTTTTGATCTCTCTGCTCACAAAGAAGATTTGTTTAAAACAGGCGTACAGTTGTCTGTATACATTGAAAAAACAGCTGGAGATATGGTAGGGAATTGTCTCTTGTTAGAGGAATCTCGTCATATCATAAATATAATGGATAGAAAGATGAATAGAATTGAATAAATTTCTAACTTTAAAAATGAAACCAGAAGTTTTAGTCGCTAAAATATTAGAATCAATCGAAAAAGGGAAACCGAAAACAATTACTTATAATGGTATAAAGATACATATTTCACAATCGGTGATTAACAAACTAAAAAATCATAAAGTACTGGATAATATTAATTATAATGAAATAGACAAGCAAGCTAAAGAAGGTGGGTTTCTATTTCTTCACTCATTAATTTTCGGAGGATTAGCAGCTGCAGGTGCTGTTGCCGGTGGGGCAAGTGGTATAGCTTCAGCGGTAAATAAGAAAAAAGCCGAAGACGCTGCAAACAGAGAAAAACGTAGACATAATTTAGAAATGGAAAAATTAGCCAAAGGTTCTGGGATCAAGGATATCTTAGCAAGTGTTAAACAATTCAATCACGCAACCAAGAAAACAGTAAAAGAAGGTTTGTCTAAGTTAATTGATCAAATCGATACGGGAGAAACTGAGATTCAAAAAGAAGGAGCCCAGCAAGCACAGTAACGTCGTCTAAACATTGAAACCAAGTTGAGATCTGATGTTGAAATTTAATTGAAGTAAGGGTGTATAGGTAACTCGAAACAACGTAAAAATGTCAACATTGTTGTAACATTGTCCTTCCATATTGAAATAACGTTGATGGCTAATATTGCAATGACATTGAAATAAGGGTGTACAGGTAACTCGAAACAACGTAATATGTCAACATTGTTGTAACATTGTCCCTTCCATATTGAAATAACGTTGATGGCTAATATTGCAATGACATTGAAGTAAGGGTGTACAGGTAACTCGAAACAACGTAAAATGTCAACATTGTTGTAACATTGTCCCTTCTATATTGAAATAACGTTGATGGCTAATATTGCAATGACATTGAAGTAAGGGTGTATAGGTAACTCGAAACAACGTAAAAATGTCAACATTGTTGTAACATTGTCCCTTCCATATTGAAATAACGTTGATGGCTAATATTGCAATGACATTGGAGTAAGGGTGTACAGGTAACTCGAAACAACGTAATATGTCAACATTGTTGTAACATTGTCCCTTCCATATTGAAATAACGTTGATGGCTAATATTGCAATGACATTGAAGTAAGGGTGTACAGGTAACTCGAAACAACGTTATATGTCAACATTGTCCCTTCCATATTGAAATAACGTTGATGGCTAATATTGCAATGACATTGAAGTAAGGGTGTACAGGTAACTCGAAACAACGTAATATGTCAACATTGTTGTAACATTGTCCCTTCCATATTGAAATAACGTTGATGGCTAATATTGCAATGACATTGAAGTAAGGGTGTACAGGTAACTCGAAACAACGTAATATGTCAACATTGTTGTAACATTGTCCCTTCCATATTGAAATAACGTTGATGGCTAATATTGCAATGACATTGAAGTAGGGGTGTACAGGCAACACTATTGCCAGAGGTGTTGCATGTATACATTGAAATCAAGCTGATGAATTATGGTTTAATCCAGATTTAAGCAACATATACATGGCAAAATATTACACAGTTTCTTTATATTTTTAAATGTTTCACCAGGGAAACTCCTCAAAAATTTTGCTTACATCCAAAAAATAAAAAGATCATTAGTCAGTTCCAGATGAAAATAAATGGATTTTTTAATAGACTTTTGTTTATTTGCACTTTCCAGTCACTTGCCCACAGGCTACATGTCAAAATAAGAATTTTTAAACATGTTAAGTTTTCATTCAATATCAACACAAAACACAAAATCTGAAAACCCCTTATTCATATTAAGAGCCATAAGCCTAAAAACAAAAACTCAATATAATAAGGTATGTTATGACATTTAAAAATAACATCATGTAACATAAAATGAATTGACAAACTTATTTCTCTTAAGAATTAAAAGGCTCTTTAAATATGTACAAACAACACAAATCATATTTTATGGCTTGATATATCAAAACAAATGCAATGGATGATAGCTTATTTATAGTGAAAAAGAAAAGCCATCATAATATGGCTAAATTCTTGAGTGATATAAGATTAATTTCAAATATTTGCTGTGGATAAAATCTCCTTTAAAGGGAAACAATCCTCTAATTAATTGATGATTCATATTATAGATTGTGTGTTCCTCATCTCAACCCATCCAGCAAAAAAAATAATTGATATCTGTAATCCCAGTTATGCCCTTTAATTCACACAGGGTTTGACGTCATTTCTGGTCTAGCCACAAATACCCAGACGAAAATGATAACAAATCTGACTGGTTGTTTACGTCTGAGTATTTGGGACTAGACCAGAAATGACCTCACATCCTGTGTGAATTTAAGGGCATAACTCGGGTCACAGACATCATAATTTTTATTTGCTGGGTAGGTTGAGATCAGGAAAACACAATCTATTAGATGAATAATCAATGAAATAGAGGAGAGTTTCCCTTTAAGAATATGCACGATGCAATAGCTATGAACAATAAGAAAAAATAGATTTAAAAAAAAGGGTTTTTTTTATTTTTGGAAGTAAATTAATACTATAAATCTGCTATCAACCATGAAATTAATCTATGAAGCTACAGTTTTGATTATAAGGTACAACAATCAATCTTATGAATATGATATCAATATGTTTATGATTAAAAAGTTTACATTTCAAAGATTGGCAGTATCTATTATTTTAAGTCATGAAGCAAGGGAAAGAAGACATATCCATCACTCACATGTAAACAAACTGCTTTAGTAAAGAGGCTTTCAATTCGTACTTTTCTTAGATTACTGTTGGTTAGAGAGGATACAAAGAAAATTTGTATCAGTCTAGAGTCATAGGGCTTGTTAAAAAAACTTTGCATATTCCGTGTTTTTATGATTTCACATTCACAACTGTCTTCATACTTTTCACGTAAAATTGCAAAAGCTTTTTCTGATAAAAAAAATACACTGTCCTTTAAATCAGTTGAAATTCTTAACTTTTTAATTTTTTTTCTAAACAACCCAGAATTTGTAAATTTTGCCTCCTCAAGTCGCTTGCACACTTGAACAAGAGGATTTTTTGAACATTTAACTATTCCTTTTAGCATGTATAAATAGTTTTCAAAAGGAAAAGATGATATGTCATTTAGAGAAGTGTTAAACCTGTGGGCATCTTCATATAAATGTAGCAATGAATGAACATTGTAAGTAGAAAAGGTTGAACCATACAAATGAGGACAATACTGCACAAAATATTGAATAAGATCCCTAGCAAATTCTAAAAGATTATTTCTAACTTCATAAGAAGGATGTAGTAAAATCCACATAGAGATAGACAAAGTCATAAAGTGTTCAAAAATTTGTTCTGGGATTATATCTTTTAATGTCAAACCAGTGTACAATAGAAATGTCCTATATTCAGTAGCCTTCCAACGCTCTAGGTCATCCAGCCCCCTAGGCTGTCTGGAAAATTCACTTGGCATTTTTTATACTAAAAGTTTTAAGTCTATCTGATATTAAATTAATCTGAATTTGAGAAAGTTTACATTTTTTGTTGGTTATTTTCCCTGTCAAGAAGTATAACATGCGTCTAACTACTCCTAAACAAACTAAATGCATGTAATCAAGTATGAAGCCAGATACACAATTAAATTTGACACCAATTAATGGTGATTTACTCTTTTGATGAACATCATAGGCACAATTCTGGAACAATTCATCAGTTCTTTGAGGATGAATTTTTGGATTATTAAATACAACCCTACCCTCCCAACAGCCTTTAATAGTACATCTTTCACATGAGTAGTATCCTGTATGACCAACTATGTTCTTTAAAAATGCCCTGGCAGGGGCATCACAAACGAAGGCTTGTATATCAACAACAAAATGTTTTTCCTTATAAAACATCCCATTTTCTTTCAAATAAGAATATTCATTTAAAAAGTCTTTCAAATATTCACTCACATTGGCAGGCTTAGAATTTCCAATCCATAAAGCAACCATAAATGGAATAAAATGTCCAAAATAAGCCAGTATTGGCCAAAACTGTTTCTTACTTGATTTGTAAAGCGGTATACCATCCACATTGATTAACAGTGATATAACATTATCAGAAAATGAACCTGGACTGTCTGAAAGACACTGATATATTCCATTTTCAATCCCAAAGTATTTATAATCACCCCCACATAAAATCTCAGTTTGGATGCTCTTAGGCCTCTTGAGAAGAGTACGGCCATCTTTTGGTAATTTGTGTCCATGAGAATTTAAGATTCCAAGTAAACTTCCCAAAGATTCTAAGGTACATTTGTGAGTGACAGCCCATGATGCCAATTGATTTCTAAGAGTTAAGTCATTGAAGTTATTATCATCATCAGGTAAAAATTGATCATTGAACTGAAAATCCTCATCACTAGAATTAATTACATCCCAAAAATCATTATCTAACTGGGAATGTTCATCTTCTACCAATCGACTAGTTTCTGAAGTACACTGATCATGATTGTGTACATCAGATACATTATCTTGCAAGTTAGATTGTGAATTAGCACCATTAACTGTAGATACATTATCTTGCAAGTTAGATTGTGAATTAGCACCATTATCTGTAGATACATTATCTTGCAAGTTAGATTGTGAATTAGCACCATTATCTGTAGATTCATTATCTTGCAAGTTAGATTGTGAATTAGCACTATTATCTGTAGATACATTATCTTGTAAATCAGTTTGCTCAGGGAAAGATGAAAAGTCTTGAAGTTCGGAATTTAATGACCTATTTATATATCGCCACCTTCTCTGAGAAGAATATGACATAATGTAGGTGTAATTCGTACATATTCTGAGCAAGAAAATTGTCACTATTTAAAAACTACCCTAATCCTTTCAGGAATTATCATGATAAAATACTAAATACCATAATAAAAAACATTCACAAAAAGAATATAAAATACATGTAGGTCTATTTTTCACTCTCATTACTTTTTCATATCTTCTTCACTGCAGCTTCAATCTTTTTTTCTTCCACCCCCACCAGCTCGATCTGGGGCATACCTCAAATATGCACTAATCACTTCATCAATGACATATTCTGTTGACCCATAGGTCTTTTGAGCTGTATCTGAAACAGTGAAATAGAAGAGATTCAAACCACATGATTTTTACAGTCCTACTCTTATTCTCTATCAATACTAATATTCACATGCTGATTTTCTTTGATTTCAGATGGTGCATATCTTTAACAAGCAGGTACATGTAATACACAAGACCTCAATTTTGATCACATTAAAGACACTTTTTTTCAAACCTTCAACCCTTGGAGTAAGCAAGAACCTAAGAATCACTGTCCATCCACACAAAGAAGATAGCTTGCCAGGCAAGGTGAAATACGCCCACTGGCAGCTTTGACTTTGAATAAAAAATATTTGACAATACAGTAATAATCACAGCATGAAATATTAATTCTTTAGTCATACACTTTAGGGTGTAATACTGAACAATTTTACAAAGTTTCCTTAAATTCTGTCAAGAATTGTGCCTTCTATAGTGTTTCCAAGCTAAAAATTAAACCCGTTTTCAAGAACAAATTAATTCATTTAATTTAAATGGATTTTCGTTTTTTAAGAACAAGGGAATTAACTTAAACTGAATATTGTTCAATTTTGCTGATTTTTAATAGGATTCATCTTCATCTCAACTATGTTTTGTCAAAATCTGTAGAGAGCTTTGCTTTCTAGAGTGTTAACGAGATAACGCATTATCAAGAACAAGAACAGTAATTTATGCTAAATATTTTTCAAGTTTGATAATTTTCAATAGAGTCTATCCTTGGGTGATTGCGAACATTTACACCAAGTTTCGACAAAATCCATCAAGAATTGTGCCTTCTAGAGTGTTAGCAAGCTAGAAATTGAACGCGTTTTCAAGAACAAGGGCAATAAATCATATTAGATATTTTTCGATTTTGCTGATTTTCAAAAGGGTACATCCCTGGGTAATAACGAACATTCACACCAGGTTTCGTCAAAATCCATCAAGAATTGTGCCTTCTAGAGTGTTAACAAGGTAGAAATTGAACACGTTTTCAAGAATAAGGGCAATAATTCATACTAAATATTTTTCGATTTCGCTGATTTTCGATAAGGTTCATCCTTGGGTGATTACGAACATTCACACCAAGTTTCGTCAAGATGACGAAATGACGACAATAAACGCCCCCCATTTCATGTGGGCGTATAAAAAGGGAATAATTGATAACACAAGTAATTGTACATAGTACCTTTAACTATGTTTCATTGCATAATCAGTCTGGATTCAGAAAGTTTTTACATACCTCTTAATACTCCATACATATGCAAGTTGCAAAAACTGAGTTTGCCTTTACTGCCCTTCAAACTAAAGGACGACATTAATTTATTACTCATCAACCTGAAATAAATCCAGTAACCATGAACCACAAATTTTCTACAATATTCTTTTTTTTAAATTTATATGTTACATATAATATATATTATATGTTACATATAATCGTACCAACTTTCTACAGATAAACAAGCACACAACAGTAAAATTTTTCAGCCAATAACAACAAGTTAAAACTTCATTTATCATCTTAATATGATGATGAAAATGCAATGAAAAAACTGTGTAGATATTTATCAAATGTAGAGGCCCCCATAAAAAATATTGCCTTTTGTTAATAATATTATAATACATACTTCTGCATAGAACGTTTCAAGAAATCAACTACATTGGCCCCTCCAATACTGTTCAACTGCCTGGTCTGAAATGAGAAGAGACATTGTGCAAGTCAAAATTCTTTGAAATTTACAAAATTTGCTAATAGGAATGTTTACTCAGCTTTAGTTTTTCATCATTTCTAACTTTTGTAGCAATCTTTTTAATAAAAAAATGTGTCAAACTTTCACAGGAGGAGTTTTTTTTACTGACTTACCAATTCATCCTGCTCGCACTTATTTGCTAGTAGTTCCTCAACTCTTTCTAGTTCGTCACTTGTTTCTAATTTGGCGATAGTAAAAGGTTTCTTCTCACACCCTAATTGTGAAAGTCTATCTATTTTCTCCCTGATGTCAAACAAGCAATGCAGCACTTTTTTCTGAAATTCTAAAAAGGGGAACATATAAAAGAACGAGCGACAGCCCAAAAGACAATACTTCCAGCAGCAGCACATATTGATGTATGAGCAAAC
This sequence comes from Nipponacmea schrenckii, assembly GCA_030562195.1. Classification (NCBI taxonomy): domain Eukaryota; kingdom Metazoa; phylum Mollusca; class Gastropoda; family Lottiidae; genus Nipponacmea; species Nipponacmea schrenckii. Next base: position 852,421 of record JAUJPP010000004.1, on the reverse strand, counting down.
ACCTTCAGCATGGTAGCAGTTGAATACTTATAACTCACTAACCGTTAAAGGTCAGAAAGCTGGTTTTCGAAAGGAACCAAGATTTTATGATAAGAAAGACACATCAAGTTGCATCAAGATCGGATAACAAGTGGTTGCCTAGCAAGATACGCCCACTTCCCTGATAAATTTTCGACGTATCAAGGGTGGTTGTCAATATAAAGCTTTTTGACTGAGTCAAGAGCAATAACTCATAAAGCATTCATCAAGAAATCTTCAATATCGAATTTGCTAAAGATCTCATCAATATAAATGATCATACCAAATTTCATTTAAATCAGTCTCTATCGCGTTCACAAGCCAATTGTGGACGGACGGACCGACATGGGTTACGACAATATATGTCCACATTATAATGTGGGCGTATAAAAAATTGTAGCCTCTAATGCACCCACAAGAAATTGTGGGAGTACGGACAGACGAACAGGGGCGACGACAATATACGTCCACATTATAATGTGAGCGTAAAAATTGAAATATTGGGGGGGGGGGGATTCCTCTTGATATCGGTATACGTATATTAATTATGCAACTGTGTAACATCAAGAGGTAACGTAATGTAAATAATCACTTACTAGTATCTGACAAAGGAAATAAACAGGTATCCTGCTGAGACTGAGATGAATGAGGTGATATAGATGGGCTGTCACTAAGGCGTGACAGACGTGATTGAGTTGAATTTGCAGGTGAAGATTCACTTCTTCTTGGTTGAGATGCAGGAGGTGTTCGTCTCTTTAAAAAAGGAGGTTCCGGCAAGGTTGGCAAACGTTGATCTTGCTGATTAGTGCCTTCTGAAAGCAATTAATTACAACAGTGATAGCAATATATAAGCTTACAGAAAGAATCAAGCTGATGCCCAAAAGTCAATATGCCCACTTTGATGTATAAGCAAACAAATTCAGCATGGTAGTAGTAAAATACTTTTAATAACTGTGACCTCTATCATATTGACAAGCCAATTTTAATATCTTCTTGCAACCTTCAGAGTTTTAAATTCTTAACAAATAACCATACCAAGTTTCAGCAAAATCCATCTAGATTTGTGCCTTCTAGAGTGTTTACGAGCTAAAATTGAACGCGTTTTCAAGAACAAGGGCAATAACTGATACTAAATATTTTCCGATTTATCTGATTTTCAATAGGGTTTATCCTTTGATGATTACGCGATCATTCACACCAATTTTTGTCGAAATTCGTCAAGAATTGCATCTTGTAGAGTGTTTACGAGCAATTCAAGAACAAGGGCAATAACTGATACTAAATATTTTCCGATTTATCTGATTTTCAATAGGGTTCATCCTTGCGTGGTCACGAACACTCATATCAAGTTTCGTGAAAATCCATCAAGAACTGCGCCTTGTAGAGTGTTTACGAGCAAGTGTGGACGGACCGACGGACGAGAGAGTCATTGTGGGACCTTTTTTCAACTTTGATTTTCAACAAATTTCTTATCTATTTCCGATTTATTTCGTTGCTAAAGAAGCACATGTGCACTACAACATTTTGATGCATGCCGGGTTAAAAATTACATTTTTTCAAAATTCCGTTTCCTATAAGAGACGACAGTTTTAAAACTAAATAAACCTCAATTCATTATATGCGACTAGACGCACATGCAAAAAAAGTCGCACATGGGAGATGACAATATATGCCCCCCATTTCATGTGGGCGTATAAAAAATTTTGGAAAGGGAAAAAATTGATGCAGATGACAAATTAATTGCATAGATTACCTTCGCTGTCATCATCAATATCACCAGGATCACTTCTATTATCTACAAAATGAATCAGCCTTAAACTACTCAATTCATTTATACACAAATAAAGCAAGTGAACTCTTATAATAATACCACTAGTAGTAATACCCACATTTTGAAACCAAGAGAGGCATATTCATGACATTATAATGTCAGCTGATGATTGAATCACTGATTAACATTAAGTATTAGTTGATTTTCACTCAAAAAAATGAACATTGAACCAAATCATGTTCTAGTGCATGCATCTGCATTAAAAGTTGAGAGGTCACATTAGTTGTACACAGTAGCGAGAGGTCACATTAGTTGTACACAGTAGCATTCTTCCTAAAATAATAATGGGGTTCACAATTTAACATAAAAGGTTAATTTTAATTACCTGAGTAAGTTTGAAAAATTTGGTCAGGAACTTTCCCTTGAAGAGCTTTAATAAGCTGAATGAAGGTGGCAAAAGAGACAAGAAGGATAAGGACATAGTACACCCACCAATCCCAATGAGGGCAGATGAAAATGGACGAAACAATAAATACCTTGAGTTTCTGCCTTTTGTTTTTTCTGAGATGGTTCATATTCTGTATCTTCATCTTCTTCGCAAGTGTTTCTATTTTCTAAAAAAAATTCTTCAAATTAACAAAAGGCTTAATCATAGTCCAAAGAATTTTTCAAAATTGTTCAAATGGAAACAAAATGACCAATGACAATACTTCTGAAATCAGAATATTACAAAATCATTCTTGATCCAGTCTTCAGGGACAACACTGTAACGTACTGTATAAGACTTATAAACATGAAACGTCATTTATTAAGATCGGCCATTTACATGATCCTCAAGCCTACAGGTCACGTGTCATCTTAGACCACAGGGCCAGGATATATTACATCTTCTTTTCTTTATAAAATGATAATGTGAACACAAAACAAATAAATTGGAATTAATCACAAACAAATAAAAGTTATTATGACTAGATGAAAAGTCTTATTGTTCATAAAGTATTATTGTTCATAACGTGCAGGACGCTTTATTTCACACGACCACTTCTGGTTGTCATTGGAGTATTATGACTGGATGGTTTTGGATCAGTTAAGGATGTTTTTTCGTTTCTTTGTGGACTGGCTGCCGATGACTCTACAGGTTTGTATTGAGGCTGCTTGATAGTGGTAGGTATATTTCTTTCAGGTTGACTAGTTGGAAGAGAGGTAGGTATTGGATCTGGAAGTTCTCTAACATGAAAATCATTAGTAGTTGTATGGGAAGAACTGTCATGCGCTTTGTGAGTTGATAAACGCAGGTGCTTTCGGTTCCTTCTGTACTTCTTACCATTATACTCAACAACATATGATCTAGGTGAATTGTGATGAGATAATATTTTAGCAGGAATCCAATTCTTGGTTCCAGGTAAGGGTGACATTCTGACTGGATCACTAGGTAGTAATACAGGTAAGTCTTTTGATGATTTATTATCGTAATATTGACTTTGTCTTTGTTTTTCACTATTTAATCTCTTCTTTACTTCACTGTGATCAATGGCTACTGGTTTTAACAGGTCTCTCAAGATTGGTAACTTGTTTCGTAGTCGTCGATTCATTGATAAGTGAGATGGAGATAATCCACAACTCTCCAGGGGAGTCGTTCTGTAGTCTAAAAGAGCAAGTTGAAAGTCTGAACATTTGGACCACAATCTTTTGACTGTTTGAACTGCTCTCTCAGCTTCACTGTTTGATTGAGCATAAGTTGGAGATGATGTTTTATGACGAATTCCATACTCCTTGGTGAAGATTTCGAATTCTCGAGCTGCAAACTGTGGACCATTATCTGTTCTAAGTATTTCTGGAATACCATGACGACAAATCTGTTGCTTAAGTACGTTGATGGTCTCAGCACTGGAAAGATTTGACAGATGATCTACTTCAATGTACTTTGAATAGTAGTCAACGGTAATTAAGTAGTGTATCCCTTTGAACTAAAAAATGTCTGAAGCTATTTCACACCAGGGATAGTCAGGAGTTGGTGTTGATTTCATTGGTTCAGATGGCTGCTTATTTTGGTAAGTATTACATAGGTTACAATCGTTGACTAAATCTTCAATCTGCTGGGACATTCTAGGCCAGAATAGAGCTTCACGCGCTCTCTGTTTACATTTTGTGATACCCATATGTGTCGCATGAATCTTCTTCAGCATATCAGCTCTCATACTGAGTGGTACAACTATTTTCTGTGCCTTGTATATGATTCCATCAGAGACTGAGAGTTCATCTCTGACATTCCAAAACTCTCTTATGGAATGTGGAGTTTCTTGTCGTGTATCTGGCCATCCTTTCATGATGATGGAGTGTAATTCATTGAGCTCTTCTGCTGTACATTTCTGGAATTCTGCATAACGTTCAGGAGTTATGGAGATGTACTCTATCATGTTGACTAGAATTGGAGGAATGTCCGGCTCTGTAACAGGTAAGTTGGCTCTACTCAATGCATCACCAATGGGAATGTCTTTACCAGGTATATAGGTAACCTTTAAGTCATAGGCTTGTAGCCTCAGCATCATACTTTGAAGTCTCATTGGTGCTGACAACAAAGGCTTTGAAAATATAGACTGCAATGGCTTATGATCGCTCTCTATGGTAACTGGCTTCCCAAATATGTAGTAATGAAACTTCTTGCAGCTATGGACAATGGCAAGTGTCTCTTTCTCGATTTGTGCATACCTCATTTCAGTTTGAGTTAGTGCTCTGGACGTGTATGCTATCGGGCGACCATTTTGAAGAAGGACACCGCCAAGTGCATAGCTGCTGGCATCACACTGTATTATGATATCTTTGTTGACATCATATGCTGCCAGAACCGGTGCACTTGAACATAGTTTCTTCAGTTCTGTGAAACTTCTTTGCTGGGGGTTGTCCCAATGAAAGTCTGTGTCCTTTTTCATGACTTCTCTTAAGGGTGCATCTATTTCACTTAGGTTTGGAATGAACTTGGACAGGTACTGTATTAGACCAAGAAACCTTCTTATGTCTTCTTTTGATTTGGGTGCAGGCATTTCTGTCAATGCTTTGACCTTATCTGGATCAGGTTTGAGTCCATCTCTGGTTACTATATGGCCAGAATATTTGACCTCACTTTTCCGTATCTGGCACTTGTCAAAATTGAGGCGTAAATTATACTCTGTTGCTCGTCGTACCACTTTTTTCAATATCGTATCATGCTCCTGTTCATCTTTTCCACCAATAAGGATGTCGTCCATGATAGCTCTTGCACCAGTAATTCCTTCTAACATGTTATCCATGATTCTTTGGAAAACTTCTGGCGCTGACTTTACTCCAAAGGGTAATCTAAGCCATCTGTATCTGCCTATAGGTGTGTTAAACGTAGTCAGTAAGCTTGATTCATACGTAAGCTTAATTTGAAGAAATCCTGCTTTGGCATCAAGTACAGACATTACTTTAGCCTTTGGGAAGGATGACAAAACTTCTTCAACTGTTGGTATTGGGTAGTGTTCTCTGCGGATAGCTGTATTTAGATCTTTAGGATCCAAACAAAGACGAATGGAGTTCTTCTTTGCATTTACCACCACCACCATAGAGCTCACCCAATCTGTTGGTTCTGTCACTTTGGTTATCTGACCAGCTTCTTCCATTTCTTTCAATTTCTCAGCTATACGAGATGCAAGTGCCTTGGGCTGTCTTCTTGGTCCATGTACTACAGGAGGTACAGTCGGATCAATCTTTAAACTATACGTGCCAGGTAAGTTGCCAGTTGTTGTCTTAAGCTCTGGAAACATTTCTATGCCTTCAACTGTATTGATCCTTTCAATAACACCAAGTTGTTTGCTGATATCTCCAGATAACAGGATACCTCTGTTCGACCTCACCACTGTATAAGGTACATTTACAGCCTTGTTTTTGTATTCAGTCCTTAATGTTACACAACCATCAACCGGTAATTCATGTCCAGTGTAAGACTTGAACTTTTTCATCGTCGGATTCAGTTCTTTAGGTTTACCAATCTGTTTAAATACTGAATACGGCATTATTGATGTAGCAGCTCCAGTGTCAATCTGAGATCTATGTTGAACACCATTAATTGTTATATTCAACCACCATTCATTCTCGTTTCCGCCACCAATCTCATTTATAGTGTGGAGGAATTCTTCATTGCTTTCTTCGTCAGTGTATTCAGAGTCTTGAACCACATTAACAGCTTTTCGGCCTGAATGGCACACTTTGGCAAAGTGTCCAAGTCTGTGACAATTGTTACACTTATTCGATATTGCTGGACAAGTCTTGTGAGATTTTGGGTAACCACATCTGCCACAGTTTTTATCCTCATCTTTGTTTCTGACATATTTCTGATGCCCCTTTTCATACCTCTTCTTAGGTTTTCTATCACTGTCCCTTTTCTGCGATCTATCTTTGCTTTTCTTGTAGACCAGGTTGACCTTTAAATCTTCATCTGTTGTTGCCTTCATATTTTCTTTTGAAGCTTCATAGGATTGACCAACGTTAATTGCATCGGCTAGAGTTAAGTTTTTACTCTTTTCAATGCACTTTTCACAAATTGCAGGCAGAGACCGAAGAATGATAGCATCTCTTAATTGTCTATCCGAATCGGTATACCCACAATCTGCTACTAATAATCGCAAATCCGTCACAAAATTGTCGAATTTTTCTGTTTCCTGTTGTCTTCTTCTATTAAAGTTAACAGTAGCTCTTATTTCATCTCTTTTAGGTTCTGTGTATTGGGAATATTTTCTGTATACACCTTCAAGAGTTTCGTTTTCTGCAGGTTGGTCTCCGTCTCCAGGTGCCCATGTGAAAGTACTGTAAATTTCACGACCCTTGTCACCAATGTAAGTCATCAGATAGTTGACTTTTTCCAGCTCAGTTTTAGACGCGAGCGGGCCTTTAAATGTAAATTCACAGTGCTGCTTAAAACGCTTCCATTCTTTATTTAAGTCTTTCATCTCCCAGTTCATTGAGGGCTTACTCGTCTTGTCTGACATGTTGAATTTTCAGAAGGTCCGAGGTGCTTTAATCGAAAACGTGGCTTTGTTTACGTTTTTTTTTGCTAAGTGGGGTTCACAGGAAATGCTTCACGGGCTTTCCTTCCACGTCAATAAAAACAGTTATTTATAACTCACGTTAACGTCACAGCGATTCACAATGTCCTAAACTGTTACTCGAAATAACAATAGACACGAAGAGTTCCTTTTTCGCCACTTCTGACACCATGTAACGTACTGTATAAGACTTATAAACATGAAACGTCATTTATTAAGATCGGCCATTTACATGATCCTCAAGCCTACAGGTCACGTGTCATCGTAGACCACAGGGCCAGGATATATTACAAACACCAGACATTTCTTTTGCCCCTTCCATCCATACTGCCTTTGCCCAGATCTACAAAACAAGTACAAGTAGGCTAGGCACTGAATCAAATCATGGGGAAAGATATCAATCCACTTTTAAATCGGATGTAGAAAATATCTATTAAAATAATAAAGTAGCCTATATATCTAGGCCTACAATGCAAAATGTTGCCATTGGTTAACTTGTTTAAGAAATCACATCCAATATCTTTTAATTTAGATCTAGCTAGGGCCTACTCCTACATCTGATGAAATGTAAAATGAGATAGGGTTAGTGTTGCTGTAGTGCATTAAATTGAAATATGTCAATTTTCTAGTTAACACAGTTAACAGTAGAGTTTTATTCTACGACCGTTAACCATCGCTCTATGAGTATGTCTGTAGCTAATCCTGTTTACGCAGTGCACACAGAAATTTTGGTGAAATTGTAAACTTACTGAGTGTATAGAATTCGTGCATAGAACAACATGTCCACAGTAAAGTCCATTAATGTCAGCACCTTGTTACGCTTATTTATTGCAAACTTTTAATGGATTGGCAAGAAGTGAAAATTATGAAATTTTTTCTCTGCCATTTTTGTACGCCCACATGAAATGGGGGGTGTATATTGTCGTCACCCATGTCCGTCCATCCGTCCGTCGGTTCACACTTGCTCGTAAACTCTATACAAGGCGCAGTTCTTGATGGATTTTTTACGAAACTTGATTTGAGTGTTCATGAACACGCAAGGATGAACCCTATTGAAAATCGGCAAATTCAAAAATATTTAGTATGGGTTATTGCCCTTGTTTTTGAAAATGTGTTCAATTTATAGCACATTGATACTTACAGGCTTGATTCTTGCCAGATTTTGACAAAACATGGTAAAATATTGTTCAGTATCACAAAAAGTTAAAATTAAGTGTATGATTCATACAAGGTATTGATAGTGTACTGTAAAATATTTTTATTCAAATTCAAAGCTGCCAGTGGGCGTATATTACCTTGCCTGGCAAGCAAGCTATCTTCTTCAAAGCTATCAGCAATTTGATTGGCTGTTAGGTTGTTAAAGTCAAGGTCATGAGCTTACAGAGCGATTGTCATCCGATAACACCTCTCTTAGACCCTGTATACAGTGTGGGTCTATATGATTAGACTAGTCAATTGTCCTATCCTATCAATGATATTGTCCTATGTGATATCCTCTCAAGAAAGACAACTCTGTCCATCTTATTGGCTAAGGCTTATGCCTGTGTTTACGTACTCCTTGAATTTATATGTGTAAACCCCACGTTAATAAAATGGCTGAAAAGAAAAACACGCTGATTTCTGTCCTTTCTCATTCGTTAAACCTACTTATTGTTGGTACTCAAGCATACCATTACACTCCCAGTCCCATTCATCATTTCATGTTTCATGTCAATATTAATAGTTTGTGTTTTTTGTACGCTACTAAGCACTAGAAAGATTTCTTTTCTACGTACCAACCATGTTGTTTTTAACAACATTTAACAACACCAACACAACCACCAGATATTCGTTAATAAATCCAAACCTTAGAAACAAAGTCTGTCATATTTTCATAGCTAAATGAAAGAAATATACATACTTTACTATTCGACGAGTTGTCATCTCTATTGTCGTTCATCTTTCTTGAATTTTTTAATCTTTAAGACCGAGTTTAGACTGGAGATTCCACTAGGAGAAAACCATAGCTATGGAGAAAACAGAAAGCGCGGTCTGAACACGTGACACACGCTATGGTTACCGGTCATTTCGTAACCTTTTTTTCGTTTTCGTACCGTACATGAAGCTTAGTTAAAAATAAAAGAAATCCGAAGTAATTTCAGAGATCTATGTTGGCAACTAAAAAAAGTGGAGACGAGAAAAAAAAAAATAATAATAATATTAGTAATAGGCCTAATAAAAAATAAAAATGATTCTTGGGCCCATTCATTTTTTTAGTAGGACTGAAAGGTTATTATTTTGCATTTTGATAAATTGAAAATGGACTATTAAATTTTATACTTCATTTTATTTATCAAAAGAAAAAAAATCGAATCAAATATCTTATATCAAAAATTGCCTGACAATTTTCATTTTTATTTAGGCTACCTTTTAGAAAAACTGTATTACAAAAATCTGATTACGAAATTGATTCATTTGGTTGAGTTGAGTGACAAGATATTAAAAATCGAATATTTTCCAACTATAGGGCCTAGTTGAAAAATTCTAATAAAGGATATGATAGGCCTCTTGGGGATCACCCAAAATGTCTGGTCGGAAGTTATTGATGCCTAGGCCCACTCTTACGATTATAATGTTCCGACAGAAGGGTTAGCCTATCCATAATGTTCAGGTAGCCTAAGCCCGTTTTTATGGATTAAATAGGCTCAGAGACATCTTTATTCAACAATTGTTATTTGCAATTCTAGATCTAAGTTTAACTTTTGGTATCTGCCTTGTTCAATTTTGAGGATGATACTAGTAGGCCTACCTAGTTTGTGGATTAACTATATTTTTGGTACGGTTTGTTGATGATGATTAAAGATTTACGTGATGAAACGAAAAATCTTTTTACTCAAAAAAGCTGTTTTTCATTTATAGCCTACTTAGAAGATTTGGCAGTCGATAATTTAATTTCAAATTCAACAAAGAAAAATAAACTCGAATTGTGTACAATGTTGAAAGCGTTTCGATGAAGAATTGCTAAAAAAAAAAAATTAAGAGTGTAATTTCAACTTTTCAATAGACGAGCATAAATATAAAAATGTATAATTACCGTCACATAATAAAGAGTAGAACAAAATATTCAACACCTCGATGGCTCGATGGTGCTTGTAACGTTGTACAGTTCAATTTTCATTTTTTTTTTATTGCAAATTGACAATCAATTTTCAAGTTAAATGTTTGAAACAAGTAAATAAAAAATTGAAAAATTGATTGTCAATTTTCGTTATTTGAATTCTCACTTTATAATAAATAAAATGAAAATGAAAATTGACGCTCAATTTTTTATTTTGAAATGCGGCAAATACAAAATTGAAAATTGAACTCTGCAACGTTACACGCAGGATCAACGGTTCGTATCTCAAAAGGTATATTATCTAGGCCAAATATAAAATATAAAACATATTTTCAGTACCCACATTGTTCAATTTATTCACATGCCGAACTTCACCTCAAGACGTGAGGTCTGAATTTTCATTTAAAATTAATCACAGAAATCCAAAATGGCAGTAAGACACAAACCTCCAGATTCATTCTAAAATATTAAAATTGAAATAATATTGAATCATTGTACAGTATTAAATGTGGAATCGATATTGTGGCCATGTAAAACCTTTATATTTTGTCAAAAATGTAAATATTGTACCAACATGGAATTATTGTATAGTATTAAATGTGGAATCGATATTGTGACGATATAAAACCTTTTATTTTGTCAAGAATATCAACATTGTACCAACATTGAATTATTGTACAGTATTAAATGTGGAATCGATATTGTGACGATATAAAACCTTTATATTTTGTCACAATTATAAACATTGTACCAACATTGAATTATTGTATAGTATTAAATGTGGAATCGATATTGTGATGATATAAAACCTTTATATTTTGTCAAGAATATTAACATTGTACCAACATTGAATTATTGTATAGTATTAAATGTGGAATCGATATTGTGACGATATAAAACCTTTATATTTTGTCAAAAATATCAACATTGTACCAACATTGAATTATTGTATAGTATTAAATGTGGAATCGATATTGTGACGATATAAAACCTTAATATTTTGTCAAGAATATCAACATTGTACCAACATTGAATTATTATACAGTATTAAATGTGGAATCGATATTGTTACGATATAAAACCTTTATATTTTGTCAAGAATATCAACATTGTACCAACATTGAATTATTGTACAGTATTAAATGTGGAATCGATATTGTGACTATATAAAGCCTTTATATTTTGTCAAAAATATCAACATTGTACCAACATTGAATTATTGTACAGTATTAAATGTGGAATCGATATTGTAACGATATAAAACCTTTATATTTTTCACAATTATAAACATTGTACCAACATTGAATTATTGTACAGTATTAAATGTGGAATCGATATTGTGACGATATAAAACCTTTATATTTTGTCACAATTATAAACATTGTACCAACATTGAATTATTGTATAGTATTAAATGTGGAATCGATATTGTGATGATATAAAACCTTTATTTTGTCAAGAATATTAACATTGTACCAACATTGAATTATTGTATAGTATTAAATGTGGGAAACGATATTGTGACGATATAAAACCTTTATATTTTGTCAAGAATATCAACATTGTACCAACATTGAATTATTGTATAGTATTAAATGTGGAATCGATATTGTGACGATATAAAACCTTTATATTTTGTCAAGAATATCAACATTGTACCAACATTGAATTATTGTATAGTATTAAATGTGGAATCGATATTGTGACGATATAAAACCTTTATATTTTGTCAAGAATATCAACATTGTACCAACATTGAATTATTGTATAGTATTAAATGTGGAATCGATATTGTAACGATATAAAACCTTTATATTTTTAACAATTATAAACATTGTACCAACATTGAATTATTGTACAGTATTAAATGTGGAATCGATATTGTGACGATATAAAACCTTTATATTTTGTCAAGAATATCAACATTGTACCAACATTGAATTATTATATAGTATTAAATGTGGAATCGATATTGTGACGATATAAAACCTTTATATTTTGTCAAGAATATCAACATTGTACCAACATTGAATTATTGTATAGTATTAAATGTGGAATCGATATTGTAACGATATAAAACCTTTATATTTTGTCAAGAATATCAACATTGTACCAACATTGAATTATTGTATAGTATTAAATGTGGAATCGATATTGTAACGATATAAAACCTTTATATTTTTCACAATTATAAACATTGTACCAAAATTGAATTATTGTATAGTATTAAATGTGGAATCGATATTGTAACGATATCAAACCTTTATATTTTTCACAATTATAAACATTGTACCAACATTGAATTATTGTACAGTATTAAATGTGGAATCGATATTGTGACGATATAAAACCTTTATATTTTGTCAAGAATATCAACATTGAATTATTGTATAGTATTAAATGTGGAATCGATATTGTAACGATATAAAACCTTTATATTTTGTCAAGAATATCAACATTGTACCAACATTGAATTATTGTATAGTATTAAATGTGGAATCGATATTGTGACGATATAAAACCTTTATATTTTGTCAAGAATATCAACATTGTACCAACATTGAATTATTATACAGTATTAAATGTGGAATCGATATTGTTACGATATAAAACCTTTATATTTTGTCAAGAATATCAACATTGTACCAACATTGAATTATTGTACAGTATTAAATGTGGAATCGATATTGTGACTATATAAAGCCTTTATATTTTGTCAAAAATATCAACATTGTACCAACATTGAATTATTGTACAGTATTAAATGTGGAATCGATATTGTAACGATATAAAACCTTTATATTTTTTTACAATTATAAACATTGTACCAACATTGAATTATTGTACAGTATTAAATGTGGAATCGATATTGTGACGATATAAAACCTTTATATTTTGTCACAATTATAAACATTGTACCAACATTGAATTATTGTATAGTATTAAATGTGGAATCGATATTGTGATGATATAAAACCTTTATTTTGTCAAGAATATTAACATTGTACCAACATTGAATTATTGTATAGTATTAAATGTGGAATCGATATTGTGACGATATAAAACCTTTATATTTTGTCAAGAATATCAACATTGTACCAACATTGAATTATTGTATAGTATTAAATGTGGAATCGATATTGTGACGATATAAAACCTTTATATTTTGTCAAGAATATCAACATTGTACCAACATTGAATTATTGTATAGTATTAAATGTGGAATCGATATTGTGACGATATAAAACCTTAATATCAGGTCACACATGTCAACATTGATTAGACATCTAATGGTAGAATGTTAAAATCAAAACATCAATACAATATGAAGATGTTGAATAAATGTTACCGGCGAAACATAAAATACATATGTTGGAGTTCGAATATCGAATCAATGTTATTTACATGTAACATACAGATGATCGTAAACAGGTAACATCGAAACAACATTTAAATTTAGTTGAGTGTTTACTGGGTTACTAATAAGAGAAGTCATAAATGTTACATACTCAGAATGGAAATCAGAATTTCTTAACAGCTTTTTCTTAAGAGAAAGAAGTCTATTATAAACCAGACTATAATTATTTGGCAATATGATTTTCTCGTTCTTTAAAGGTAGGCCAATAACAAAATGTCCATCTTTAAAATCGATTGAACTTTCAACTCTTTCCAAAAATAAACGATCTCAATTTGAATACTCTGGCATATCATCGACTGCCTTCTCTGGGAAATCAAAATTAAATTGTCTTTCTAAAAGTAGACTTAAATATCTTAAATACTCTACCTCAGATAATAATTGAGATTCCAGTCACAAATTTTTGACAACATAAGATTTCTGGGGAGTGTTGTTTACATTCCAAATAATCCGCCATAGGGATGTAAGGGAGGCATAGGGTGCAGATTTAGAACCAACTCTTAATTGAGATGGAGTATATGCTTCTTCAATATTACTACCTATTAAAAGACCAACGTCACAAAATAACTCTGGAATATCAATATCACTGAGATGAGGCCACATACTAATATCTTTCCTTACGGGAATAGAACTATTATCAATAGGTATGATATCTTTGGTATAATAAACAGGAATGACTATATAATCTGTCATGTGAAAATTATGAACCTGAATATTCTTAACAACTGAGGATGATATGGAATTAAGACCATGCATTGTCTCTAATTGTAAATTAATTTTTACAGACTTAATACCTAATGATTTTACAAGGGAATCAGTAATAAAAGTTATGCTGCTTCCAGGGTCCATGAAAGCATAAGTAACGATCAAAATTTCACCATTCCCAGACGTTACTTTAACAGGGACTACGGTCATTTTCACAGAACAGCAAAAGGTAACACCGGCCCTCGTTGGGTCATGCAGGGGACTAACTGACAAAGCACGTTCAGGTTTAGGGGCAGGTGTGGGAGACTGACTTATGTGCAGAATTGAGGGATGACTTTTGTTACAATGTTTACAGGTAAGTCTGTTCTTACAAACAGGGGTAAAGTGTCCTGGTCTTAAACACCCAAAACACACACCTAATTGTCTCAAGAAATTCAATTTTCCTTGTTGATCGAGACTTGTTAGTCTTCGACAATCAGCGAAGGTGTGACCTTGCGAATGACAAAATTCACATTTAATCTGTCCATTGAAAGATTGTTTTTTGCTTTGAAATTGTTTATGTTCTGGACGGGGTTGATTATTCGTACGGGAGTGATTATCAGAACTCATAGCCTCTCTTCCAAATACAGGATCCATTTGTTTTCTGCTCTCCGATTTTACAAAATCTACGAAATCACTAAAGTTTATTCGTCTATATTCTTTTATTTTATAATACTGTGTGCGCCACCTTTCTTGCATAAAAAAGGGTAATTTTTGAGCCAGTTTCTGGATTGTACCCTTGTATTCAAGAACTCTCAAGGCCTCAACATCCTTCACAGCTGTTTGGCATTCAAACAAAAAGATGCCATATTCATCCAATGCTCTAGGATTATCTGCTCGAATGTCTTTCCATTTTAAAGCCCTACGTACATAATCATCTGCCATGTTTTCGGGATCACCGTATCTTATTTCGAGTTCACGCATAGCAGCTGGATATCCAATATCTGCAGGTAAGTTACTGAAACCAGCCACAATCTTATTTGGCTGACCATTAGTAAATTGTTCGAGATAGTTCATACGCTCATCATTGTTGGTAGTATAATTTAAAACCTGAGTTCTAAATTGACGCAAAAATCTTTGAAGCTCGGAAGGCTCTCCACCATATTTCTTTATATCAACAGCTGGTCGTTTAAGGTGTTGGAGTAAACCAAATGAATCCATATCTCTATAGCTGTTATCCTCAGGCGAAAAGTGCCTTGATCTGATACTTCGAGGAGTCTCATCATATTCCAGGTTATTACCAGGAGAAGGAGTTATATCATCCAGTTCCAAATGAGGTGTTGGTCTTCTAAATTTATAAGGGGTCTTTGGAGAGGTGCCCATGGAAGATACTTTACGCGGTTCATCATCAAGGTCAAGATCTATTACAGAAGTTTTAGCCGTGGCAATGGATATAGCCGTATCCAGCTCCAATTCTTCTTCTTTCTGTTGTAACTCGAAACGTTGGCGAGCTTATTCATGCTTACGAACAAGAATTTCCTTTTGACTTAAAAGTTCATGACGCTCTCGTTCAAACTTATTTTTTAAAGCCATTAAGTCTTTATCATCCGAATCTTTATTAGACGGAGTTTCATTGTTCTGATTATTTGATTCACTACTCGACATTGTCAATACACACGCAGTGAACAATTTTGTTAATAATATTAATGTCAGGCAAAGCGATTTATCGCCTAGCATCAATTTGCCACACTGATAATGGGAACCGGGCATTAAATTGTTAATGCGTACATAATGTAGGCATAGGGCCAAAGGATCACCACAGTAAAGTTATGAAATATAGTTCTCTTCTTATATAATATAAAAGTTAAACTTAAATCATCATTACAACTAATATAGTCTTGTTTCCTGCTACCCGACCGACCCTAATTTTTCATGCCCGACCCTAAAGTTTTTTTGGACAAAATGAAAAAAAAACAAAAAACAAATTTTCCAAAATATCGATATATTCCATTCAAAAATTGCATGTAAATACTGTCCATTTACGCCGTTTTGTCACCTGCAATATAGTGTTAATAACTTGTTATTACATAGGTCTAGCTAACAATAGTTTATTTCATGACAATAAGCCTATATTTCCAATGCCTCTCGGGCTACATAAAGCCGTAAACGTTTGTTGAATAAGTTATTGGACTTCAATAATAAAAAAAGAAATCCATCAGTTGTAACAGCGTATCTGATTGGACAAGAAAGGGTGTGTTTTTCTAAGATCAGCCAATGGATTTGCTTCTTTCATTATTTTTCTACTTTCGGTTTTGAGAATACTCGCGTATATCACTACTTCTGGCGGTAATTATTTATTTTGGTACCTGACAATTTCCTCCAGTACATCTTTGTATAAAATTCATAATGTGCGGAATAAAATTATTAACGCGTGATTGGACATGAACATTATAATATACAGTATCATACGAAAGATGATTTATTGTTTACATAAAGTAATTACGGTATTAAATTTAAATTATTAAAAGATTTGGACAACGATTTAGACGAGACCTAATAATTGAATCAACCCCGTTCATTTATTTATACTTGATTATCCAGATTTCCCAGTCTTCTTTAAATGTTAGTTAAATCTAGAACGGGCTGGGTGATCTAGACTGTTATTAATCTCTTTCTGTACTTGGATACGAATGCGGTATTTATATTCTGTTGAACCAAAACAACATGGCCGCCTCCAGGGCAAGCGTGATAGATAGTTCTAGTAGGCCTAGTAGTGTTTTGAAAGTTACTTTTTACAAGTGCGGACATTACTCAGAAACCAGACATAGAATAACATCGTTCAGAAACGAAATAACATTTTTGGATATATTTAATCAAAACCATGAACTGCCGCCTGGAGGTAGAGCCAACGAGTGCTTAATTATGTCCGACAAGAATGATATACAACCAAATTTGACTGTTGGTGAAGTGGTTACTCTCTTCAGTATGAGAAACTTCGAATTCACCTGCACACTGAAGGGAGAATCACTGGGACAACAGTCAAATTTGGTTGTAGATGTAGCTGAGAAATCTACAAAGGAAACCGTGAACGCATTTCAGTTGTTGATGGCTGGTGGAAGAGCACTGCCCTCCAAAAAAAGAAAAAGGTACAGAAAAAACTATTGTCCATCATCTTTTAAAGGAATAGATATATGACAACATATCATAAATCTTGTCTGCCCCATTATCTTTTCCTCCCCTCTTACTTTCATTTCACTGATGGTGATATAAAAAGGACCTAGAACCATAAAACCGCAAGGATACATAAAACCCACATGCTGAAATATTGACCCCAGTATTATAGAAACCGGTTTAAATATGGCTACATTCTAGCTGTTATTTGCATGTGACAAACAATTTAACAAAATCCTTTACACCTCTGACCTGTTGTCCTAAGCCGTAACGAGGAACTGCCCACCCCCCTGGAATTATTTTGCAAAATTCCCCCATCAACCCCCATGCAAATGTGTTCGGCCACTTTGGCACCCTGGACTGGTTACGGGCCTGAACTACCCCCCTAGTCTTATTAATTGTTTAACCCTTTACAGTTCTGGTTTACATGAAGGTGTTAGTCGAAAAGATGAATTATACAACTAAAAAACATAGACCACAGGAACTCTGAAATAAAATTAGGAGTGAACCCAGGTGTTCCGGAAGGTAACCAGATCCCACTCCACTGCACCGCACCCTTTTTGAGGTTAAAAAAAAAATAAAATGAAAAAAAAAAAAATAAAATCATTTCCCTACCTACCTACCCTATTTTTTTCAGGCCGGTAGCAGGAAACAGGACTATATTTTTTTTTTGGCCTAATCACAACATGTCTACAGCATAAGGCCTTCACAATAAGCCACGAAATAAACCTTTCTTATAATCTCTTATAGGATGAAGACAATTATCGAATGTACGGCGAACTAAACCATAATATACTAATTAATCGGATGTACGTCGAAGTAAACCAATTTACGAATTAATCGGATGTACGTCGAAGTAAACCAATTTACGAATTAATCGGATGTACGTCGAAGTAAACCAATTTACGAATTAATCGGATGTACGATTAACTGAAAAGATAAAAACGAATGAATATGTTAAACGAATGAATTAACCACATAATTATATCGAATACTAATACATACTAATAGCTCTAAGCTTATAATAGGCCTTTTGAATATGACGAAACGAAACGAAAAGAAGTAGGACCCCGTGCACTGAGCCTAAATCTTATGCTTTTCTAACTCTGGGCAAACAACGAAATCCCGTGCAATGAGCAGCAAGCTAATAGACATAATGTCTAAATAACGAAGGTACAAAAAATAGGCCTAGGCCCAAATGATTGGGGGCTTACTAAGCATAATGTAAACAAACGAACAAATAAGCCTAAGACAACTAATATGAGTGACAATCAAATAATATAGGTTAAGAAAGGAATAAATACCAAATTTGTTGTCCACCACGGTTCACGAAAACATATTACATGTTCTAAAGGAGACGAAATAATTGCAAAAATAAAGATTCTAAAACCACGCTGATTATAAAACGGAAGTGCGTTCGTTGTGACCACAATACTAATAAGACGTTATTAGAGCAATGTTCGTTTTGAACTCTACATCATATGCTTACCTAAATATCATCATTTCACTAATAGTTTAAAGAAATAAATCAAATTAATCTATACCTTAAACATACATAAAAACACATATTTATATCTTCAGTTTTATTTTTACATTTACAAACACGTACAATCATATAAAGTTTTACATACAAACAACAGAAAATCAAAACTAGTATGTAAGACGATCAGGTTTTCTTTTAACTCTACTCGATCTTCGAACTTCTTGATTTTTTTTTCACAGTTACTTTCTTCTTACAATATCAACTTGTGACTTCCTCAAATTTTGAATAGATTTCGACAAAAAATCTATTTATTCTTCGTCGAATGAAATAAAAAAACAGTTGTGAGGATAAAAAGAATGCATTCGAGTAAAAACTTTCCTAAAACTGAAATTAAAATACAGCTATGACGTTATCCTTTGTTTTTTCAAGTCTGTTATATAGACTGTTTTGATTGTTATTGTCCATTATTTGAACGTAGCTATCCATTATTTGAATGTAACTGTCCATTATTTAGGTTTTTTTTTGGATAGTTAGATTCAAACAAATGACGAAAAAGACCAACATCTAGAGACAAAATTTTGTTTAATTAGAATTTCAATGTTATGGATACGTTAGGTGTTTTAATGTTCATTTCGCGTTTTTCACTAGTTGATGCTTTGCAGGAATCAATTTCTGGTTGTTCATCTGAATCACATCTACAACTTGCAAAACATCACTGGTCCTTACTGCATTTTTCTTTTGATTGTCCTTTTTTTTTGTCCTTTCAACGGCGATATATTTTCAACTTCAACATCACTTATGTCTGAATAACGTGTAAGGAAAGAAGAATGCCGTTAATTATCATTTATTAACAAGGGCAACATATCATACAACAAACCTTCAATAGCGAGGGGGAAGCATGCTCTTGGGGACACACTAAAGAGAAGCGAACCTTTCCGAACAAGCCATTCTGATCATCTGACCATATATCGTCTATCAAATCATAAACTGCACGGACTTATAACCACGTGATCTATATTAGTAGTCCGATCAAACCAGACGCAAATTACCCGATACAAGTGTCGACCCGTGCACAACACAGCTCCCCCCTCTTAAAAAGACACGTCCCGGGTCGTGACTTCACAATTTTAAGGACAGTAAATTGTGACAA
>JAUJPP010000004.1:780178-832072 GCA_030562195.1 Nipponacmea schrenckii | reverse complement strand
AAAAATGTGTGCTATGAATTTTCGAATTTCGAAATTTTGTAACTGCTATCTTGTTGGAAATTGTTTCAAGTTTTCAAAAATGCAAACCCGAAAAAAATCGATCAAAAAATGCGACTTCTAGAGCTACTGACCGACTTTTTAGGCATGTTGCAATGCAGCACTTCCGGTTTTGCAAAAATGTTCCAATTTATATTTAATAGAAACTTCGCCACAACAGAAGGTGTAGAGAAGTTGTGAAATTGCTGCAACTATTGCAGCCTAGGCTGTGTGCCCTGTGTAAATTTCAAAAAAAAAAAAAAAAAAAAAAAAAAAAAAAAAAAGACATACCGAAAACAAACTGGGACTTTGCGGTAGCAAAGTCCCACAACTAGAGCCACACGTGGCACAGAGTGGGACTTTGCTAACGTTGCAAAATTGCAACAGACAGGCCGAAACATCTGATTTTCTTGGAGCATATGGCCAAAGCAACGAGGTATCTGTGTGCAAAAAATTTTTTTGGGAAAAAAACGTTATTTCCTACTGACGTAATTCGCTGACCTATATAAATGCTAAATTGAAAGTTTACCCGGATGTTCCACGCCCATCTCAATCTAATAACATTCAAAATATATCTTCATGGTACAAATTTGAAGCTTGTACATTTATAAGATCACGAGATATGCACAAATACATTTCAAAAAGGTAAAATGTACTTTAATTTTAAAAGTCCAAAAATTAAATTTTGATTTTAAAAACTTTTCTTATACATTGCTGGAAAGTGGACAAAAAGCCCCTTAAGAATCTGAAAAAAATAACCCTCTAAATTAATTACGTCACGCTCTAGAGCAGTCCAAAGTTGTGAATTTTGCTGCTTTCGAGCAGCTATAAAACCGGAAATAGACGTCAGAAGTCTAATGCCAAATTGTCAACTGATAGCTAAAGTCAGTGACCAATGACCTTGTAAAGGTCAAGGTCACCAAAGGTCAAAGTCACTAGAAATAAGCCCCCAAACTAAAAAAAAACTGATTTTTTGCAAATGTCGCAAAATTGCAAAAAACAGGCAGAAACATTTGATTTTTTGGGATAAACTGACCAAAGCAATGAGATATATGTATGCAAGGTACTTTTTTGAAAAACGTTATTTACTGCAGCCGTAATTCGCTGACCGATATAAATGGTAAATTTGAAGTTCACCCGGATGTGCCACGCCCATCTCGTTTTTTTGGAGGGGAATCTAATCATATTCAAAATGTATATTCACAGCAAAAATTTGAAGCTTGTACAGCTAATAGATCACGAGATATACACACATACATTTCAAGCAAGCGAAAATACGGCAAAATGTACTTTTCTTTGCAAAAATCAAAAAAATTTAATTTTCATTTTACAAACTTTTTTTATATATCGTTGGAAAGAGGACAAAAAACAATCTAAGAATCTGAAAAAATTAACACTCTAAATTAATTAGGTCACGCTCTAGAGCAGCCCAAAGTTGCGAATTTTGCTGTTTTCGGGCAGCTATAAAACCGGAAGTAGACGTCGGAGGTCAAAGTTCAAAGTATCAACTGATAGCCAAGGTCAATGACCTTTGACCTACTAAAGGTCATGGTCACCAAAGGTCAAGGTCACGAGAAATAAGCCCCCAAACTTCGAAAAAATTCAACCGGATGTTGCAAAAAAGCAAAAGCAAAATTCAAAAATCGATTTCCAACATTTTGATCGCAATCGACTAAGCTTTCCAGAAATATAAACATCACACAAATCGCTCTTACCGTAGAGGCCCCATTTTGAGTTTTACAAAAAAGTGACATTTCAAGATGGCGGCCAATGTTTCACTTCCGGTCCAGATTTTTTCTGCTTCGTTTTTTTGTCTTCTAATTTAATTAGGATTGACATAAATTTTGTTGCGATACATCAATTACAGCACAAGTAGGTCAACCGGAAGTTTAAACCCGTTTTACGTTGACATCGGAAATGAAGCAAAAATTTTGACTCTGCCAATATTTTCATATTCGTGACACTTGAAGGCACCCAAATTTTCAGATCAATCGGTCTAAAAATAGCAAAGTTGCAAAAATGTGCAAAATACGGCAAAAAAATGTGTGCTATGAATTTTCGAATTTCGAAATTTTGTAACTGCTATCTTGTTGGAAATTGTTTCAAGTTTTCAAAAATGCAAACCCGAAAAAAATCGATCAAAAATTGCGACTTCTAGAGCTACTGACCGACTTTTTAGGCATATTGCAATGCAGCACTTCCGGTTTTGCAAAAATGTTCCATTTTATATTTATGCAACACGTCGCCACTACAGAAGGTCTAGAGAAGTTGATATACTGTTGCAACTATTGCAGTCTAGGGGCAGTGGGGTGTGTAAATTTCGAAAAAAAAAAAAAAAAAAAAAAAAAAAAAAAAAAGAATTGACAAACCGAAAACAAACTGGGACTTTGCGGTAGCAAAAACCCACAAAAAAAAAAAAAAAAAGAATTGACAAACCGAAAACAAACTGGGACTTTGCTGAAAGCAAAGTCCCACAACTAGAGCCAATTATGTCACATAGTGTGACTTTGCTATCGTAGCAAAATTGCAACAAACAGGCCGAAACATCTGATTTTCTATGATAAACTGGCCAAAGTAAGTACTTTTTGGAAAAACGTCATTTCCTACGGACGCAATTCGCTGACCCATAAAAATGGTAAATTGGATATTTTCCCGGATGTGCCATGCCCATCTCGTTTTTTTGGAAGTGAATCTAATCACATTCAAAATGCATATTCACGGTACAAATTTGAAGCTTGTACATCTAATAGATCACGAGATATAGACACATACATTTCAAAAAAGCAAAATGTACTTTAATTTATAAAGTGCAAAAATTAAATTTTCATTAAAAATTATTTTGTTATACATCACTGGAAAGAGGACAAAAAGCGCCTTAAGAATCTGAAAAAAATAACGCTCTAAATTAATAAGGTCACGCTGTAGAGTAGTCCAAGTTGCGAAATTTGCTGTTTTCGGGCAGGCTATAAAACCGGATGTAGACGTCGGACGTCAAATGTGAAATTGTCAACTGATGGCCAAATTCAGTGACCTATGACCTTGTAAAGGTCAAGGTTACCAAAGGTCAAGGTCGCGAGAAATAAGCCCCCAAACTCGAAAAAAACTGAAAATTTTTGCTAATGTCGCAAATTGCAACAAAACAGGCCGAATCATCTGGTTTTCTGGGATAAGCTGGCCAAAGCAACGGTATATCTGCGTGCAAGTTACTTTTTTGAAAAACGTTATTTCCTACAGCTGTATTTCGCTGACCGATATAAATGGAAAATTGAAAGTTTACCCGGATGTGCCACGCCCATCTCGTTTTTTTATGCGTGGATCTAATAACATTCAAAATGCATATTAACGGTACAAATTTGAAGCTTGTACATCTAATAGATCACGAGATATACACACATACATTTCAATAAAGCGAAAATACTGTAAAAGGAACTTTAATATTCAAAAATCCAAAAATTCAATTTTAATTTTAAAAACTTTTGTTTTATATCGTTGGAAAGAAGACAAAAAGCACCCCAAGAATTAAAAAAAAAATTAATAAATTTTGTTGCGATACATCAATTACAGCAAAAGTAGGTCAACCGGAAGTTTAAACCCTTTTTCCGTTGAAACCGGAAATAAAGCAAACATTTTGACTCTGCCAATGTTTTTATATTCGTGACACTTGAAGGCACCAAAATTTTCAGATGAATCGGTCTTAAAATAGCAAAGTTGCAAAAATGTGCAAAATACGGCAAAAAAAATGTGTGCTACGAATTTACGAATTTTGAAATTTTTAAACTGCTATCTTGTTGGAAATTGTTTCAAGTTTCCAAAAATGCAAACCCGACGAAAATCGATCCAAAAATGCGAGTTCTAGAGCCACTGACCGACTTGCAATGCAGCACTTCCGGTTGTGCAAAAATATTCCAATTTATATTTAAAGAACACGTTGCCACTACAGAAGGTCAAGAGAGGTTGAGATAATATTGCAAATATCGCAGCCTAGGCTGTGTGCCCTGTGTATCTTTCGAAAAAACAAACTAGAGCCAATTATGGCACAGAGTGGGACTTTGCTATCGTCGCAAATTTGCAACAAACAGGCCGAAACATCTGATTTTGTAGGATAAACTGGCCAAAGTAACGAGGTATCTGCGTGCAAATTAATTTTTTTGAAAAACGTCATTTCCTGCAAAGATAATTGGTTGACCCATATAAATGGTCAATTGCAAATTTTCCCGGATGTGCCACGCCCATCTCATTTTTTGGACTTGAAACTAATCACATTCAAAATATGAAGCTTGTAAATCAAATAGATCACGAGATATACACATACATTTCAAAAAAGCAAAATATACTTTAATTTTAAAAGAGCAAAATATAAATCTTCATTTTAAAAACTTTTGTTGTACAAGTTTCGAGTTTTGCTGTATTCGGGAAGCTATAAAACCGGAAGTAGACGTCAGAGGTCTAATGTCAAATTGTCAACTGATAGCCAAAGTCAGTGACTAATGACCTTGTAAAGGTCAAGGTCACCAAAGGTCAAGGTCACTCGAAATAAGCCTCCAAACAAACAAAAAATGATTTTTTGCAAATGTCACAAAATTGCAACAAACAGGCAGAAACATTTGATTTCTTGGGATAAACTGGCCAAAGTAATTAGGTATATGTATGCAAGGTACTTTTTTGAAAAACCTTAATTCCTGCAGCCGTAATTCGCTGACCGATATAAATGGTAAATTTGAAGTCCACCCGGATGTGGCACGCCCATCTCGTTTTTTTGGGGGTAAATCTAATCATATTCAAAATATATTTTCACGGTACAAATTTGAAGCTTGTACATCTAATCGATCACGGGATATACACACATACATTTCAAACAAGCGAAAATACGGCAAAATGTACTTTTCTTTTGAAAAATCAAAACCTTTAATTTTCATTTACAAACATTTGTTATATATCGTTGGAAAGAGGACAAAAAGCACCTTAAGAATCTGGAAAAAAAACCCCTCTAAATTAATTAGGTCACGCTCTAAGGCAGTCCAAAATTGCGAATTTTGCTGTTTTCGGGTAGCTATGAAACCACTAGTAGACGTCGGAGGTCAAAGGTCAAAGTATCAACTGATAGCCAAGGTCAATGACCTTTTACCTACTAAAGGTCACGGTCACCAAAGGTCAAGGTCACGAGAAATAAGCTTTTAAAAATTGAAAAAATTCAACCGGAAGTTTCAAAAAAGCAAAATCGAAATTCAAAAATCGGCTTCCCAGTTTTGGCTACAATTTTTGTGTTCTTTCATTTGACACCAAAATCATCAAGATCGGACCAGCCATAATGTCTGAATAAAAATCGGCCACTTTCAGGAAAATCAAAATGGCGGCGAAAGTTGCGCATGCGGCCTTGATTTTATTTTCTTCGTTTTTTTGTATGGCTAATGGCTACCCAATGATACAAGTTTGAATGTCATACATTAATAAAACCGGAAGTTATTCAACATGACGTAAAACTCCATTTTTCGCAAAAACCGGAAGTGACGCCAAAACTTTTGACCTACTTTTTGAAAATAGTTTCATGGGCTTCTTATGCTCAATTTTTTTTCAGATCGATCACACTAAAAACAAAAAAGTTGCAAAAAATTGCAAAATACGGCAAAAAAATGTGTGCTACGAATCTTTGAAAATTGAAATTTTTGAACTGCTATCTGATCAGAAGTTACTTGCAGATTACAAAAATGAAAACCCGAAGAAAATCGATCAAAAATTACGACAGCTAGAGCCAATTTGCTACTTTTTAGGTTTGTTGCAACGCAGCACTTCCGGTTTTGCAAAAATGTTCCATTTTATATTTATGCAACACGTCGCCACTACAGAAGGTCTAGAGAAGTTGAGTCAATGTTGCAACTATTGCAGTCTAGGCGCAGTGAGGTGTGTAAATTTCGAAAAAAAAAAAAAAAAAAAAAAAAAAGAATTGACAAACCGAAAACAAACTGGGACTTTGCGGTAGCAAAGTCCCACAACTAGAGCCACATGTGGCACAGAATGGGACTTTGCTAATGTCGCAAATTGCAAGCAACTTTGATGAAACATGTATGTAACTATTTTGAATATTTGAATAAATAGTGTTTAAAAAAAAGTATCTCCTTTATTGAAGAGTTCTACTTTTAGCGTGCCTGGAACGGTTCCGAGAACGGTTCTCACTCGACAACATAAACCTCCAGTAATAACATATGTATGATAGTATAAAGCAATAGTAATTATAAACGGAAACGTTAAGTTTCGTTTTACAGGTCTTGATAAAAGTAGTTTTGCATGATGCGGCAAGTTAAACAAATCCACCGTCATAACCTTAGTTCACAAATATAAAAAAACAAAGGCATTTGTAGCAAATTGAAATGTAAACCTAAATTACTAAATTATGCAATATAAACACTAAATGACAACCTACACTCCAGCAATAACATAGTATAAAGCAATAGTAATCTAAAATAATCATTAATTGCTCTTAATAAGAACACAAATTTACAAAATTCCAGCGAACTACGTGTCATCAAAAACGGATGCCTTTGGGCCGTGACAAACTAAAAGAATTCTTTTGATGTCTAGATCAAAGAATGCACTTGGAAACTTTGTTCATATTCACCAATTGATAATACACAGTCAGTTAATGACCAGTTGATATTACTCAATGAAAACTTCAACTGTTCAAATAAGCCAACATGTAATATAAACTATCAAGCTATCGAATTTCGCATGGCTGTTTAACTGGGTCTATTCATTGGAGTTGAAAAACGAAAACACTGATGGATATCCCCGGATATTAGCCCACTGCTCTAGAAAGAACAAGGTTATCCAAAGTCATGATCAAAAATGAAAAAAATAAGGAAGTTATAAAACCTGTTCCCTTTTTGAACTAAAAGGCTGACATTATTGATTGTTTCAAACAAATCAACCAAATTAATGATGAACATTTGTGCAAAGTCCTATTATGAACAAAATGTTTTTGTGGAAGTTATGAACCAAACTCCATAAGTATGCAATCAGGATACAACCCAAATGTGTCAGGCCCATTCGAAAATGTTTTAAAGATGCATTCCCTTGTTTAAATTGAAAAAAAATAAAAATGGTAATACTTACATAAATAGAGAGTAGAGGTGTTCTAATGACTTGGAAAAATAGTAGCTTTTCTCACAGGTCCTTAGTTAAGACGTAATTAAGCTATTTACGACAAGGATTTCCTCTTTAGTACCCTACATTACCATTCAAAAGAGGAAAACCTTGCTGTAATTCGCTTAATTAAGACTTAACTAAGGACCTGTGAGACAAGCTACTAGTCATTAGAACACCTCTACTCTCTATTTATGTAAGTATTAGCCTTTTCATTTTCATCAATGAAAACAAGGGAAGCCATCTTTAAATGTAATCAATTGGTATAAATATGTCAATATATATTCAAAATGTGAAGCATCTACATGAGATATACACACCATAAAGGTGAAAAAAGCGAAAATACAAAAATTGGAAAAATGGAAATTCTAAAACCCGTTCCCTTTTTTGAAGCCTTTGTTCAAAATATCTGACTTTCTGGTATAAAAATGCCAAAGCATCGAGGTACCTGTGTGCAAAGTACTTTTTTGTAAAACGTTATTTCCTACAGACGTAAAGCGCATTCCCTTGTTTAAATTGAAAAAAATAAAAATGGTAATACTTACATAAATAGAGAGTAGAGGTGTTCTAATGACTTGGAAAAATAGTAGCTTTTCTCACAGGTCCTTAGTTAAGTCGTAATTAAGCTATTTACGACAAGGATTTCCTCTTTAGTACCCTACATTACCATTCAAAAGAGGAAAACCTTGCTGTAATTCGCTTAATTAAGACTTAACAAAGGACCTGTGAGACAAGCTACTAGTCATTAGATCACCTCTACTCTCTATTTATGTAAGAATTAGCCTTTTCATTTTCATCAATGAAAACAAAGGAAGCCATCTTTAAATGTAATCAATTGGTATAAATATGTCAATATATATTCAAAATGTGAAGCATCTACATGCGATATACACACCATAAAGGTGAAAAAAGCGAAAATACAAAAATTGGAAAAATGGAAATTCTAAAACCCGTTCCCTTTTTTGAAGCCTTTGTTCAAAATATCTGACTTTCTGGTATAAAAATGCCAAAGCATCGAGGTACCTGTGTGCAAAGTACTTTTTTGAAAAACGTTATTTCCTACAGACGTAAAGCGCTGACCGATATAAATGGTAAATGGGAAGTTTACCCGGATGTGCCACGCCCATCTCATTTTTTTTGGCGTAGGTCTAATCACATTCACAATGTATATGCACGGTACAAATTTGAAGCATGTACATCTAATAGATCACGAGATATACACACATACATTTCTAAAAAACGTCAATACGGCAAAATGTACTTTTATTTTAAAAAATCAAAAATTTCAATTTTCATTTTACAAACTTTTGTTATATATCGTTGGAAAGAGGACAAAAAGGGCCTTAAGAATCTAAAAAGATTAACACTCTAAATTAATTAGGTCACGCTCTAGAGCAGTCCAAAGTTGCGAATTTTGCTGTTTTCGGGCAGCTATAAAACCGCAAGTAGGCGTCGGAGGTCAAAGGTCAAAGTATCAACTGATAGCCAAGGTCAATGACCTTTGACCTACTCAAGGTCAAGGTAACCAAAGGTCAAGGTCACGAGAAATAAGTTTTTAAAAATTGAAAAAATTCAACCGGAAGTTGCAAAAAAGCAAAATCGAAATTCAAAAATCGGCTTCCCAGTTTTGGCTAAAATTTTTATGTTCTTTCATTTGACACCAAAATCATCAAGATCGGACAAGCCATAAAGTCTGAATACAAATTGGCCACTTTCAGGGAAAAACAAAATGGCGGCGAAAGTTGCGCATGCGGCCTTGATTTTATTTTCTTCGTTTTTTTGTATGGCTAATGGCTATCCGATGATATAAGTTTGAATGTCATACATTAATAAAACCGGAAGTTATTCAACATGACGTAAAACTCCATTTTTCGCAAAAACCGGAAGTGACGCAAAACTTTTTGAAAATAGTTTCATGGGCTTCTTATGCTCAATTTTTTCAGATCGATCACACTAAAAACAAAAAAGTTGCAAAAAATTGCAAAATACGGCAAAAAAATGTGTGCTACGAATCTTTGAAAATTGAAATTTTTGAACTGCTATCTGATCAGAAGTTACTTGCAGATTACAAAAATGAAAACCCGAAGAAAATCGATCAAAAATTGCGACAGCTAGAGCCAATTTGCTACTTTTTAGGTTTGTTGCAACGCAGCACTTCCGGTTTAGCAAAAATGTTCCATTTTATATTTATGCAACACGTCGCCACTACAGAAGGTCTAGAGAAGTTGAGACAATGTTGCAACTATTGCCGTCTAGGCGCAGTGAGGTGTGTAAATTTCGAAAAAAAAAAAAAAAAAAAAGAATTGACAAACCGAAAACAAACTGGGAATTTGCGGTAGCAAAGTGTGCAAAGTACCTTTTTGAAAAACGTTATTTCCTACAGACGTAGAGCGCTGACCGATATAAATGAAAAATTGTAAGTTTACCCGGATGTGCCACGCCCATCTCATTTATATTGGCGTAAATCTAATCACATTTGAAATGTATATTAACGGTACAAATTTTAAGCGTGAACATCTAATAGATCACGAGATATGCACAAATACATTTCAAAAAAGCAAAATGTACTTTAATTTTAAAAGTGCAAAAATTAAATTTTCATTTTAAAAACTTTTGTTATTCATTGCTGGAAAGTGGACAAAAAGCGCCTTAAGAATCTGAAAAAAATAACCCCTAAAATTTAAATTTGGTCACGCTCTAGAGCAGTCCAAAGTTGTGAATTTTGCTGTTTTCGGGCAGCTATAAAACCGGAAGTGGACGTCGGAGGTCAATGTTAAAGTATTGACTGATAAACAAGGTCAATGACATTTTACCTACTAAAGGTCAAAGTCACCAAAAGGGCAAGGTCACGGAAAAAAGCTTCCAAAAATTTGAAAAAAAATCAACCGGTTTGCTATTGTCGAGAAATTGCAACAAACAGGCCGAATGATCTGATTTTCTTGGATGAAATGGCCAAAGCAATGAGATATCTGTGTGCAAAGTACTTTTTAAAAAAAACCGCTTTTTCCTACAGACGTAATTCGCTGACCTATGAAAAGGGTAAATTCGAAATTTACCCGGATATGCCACGCCCATCTCATTTTTTTTTTAGCGTGAATCCAATCACATTCAAAATGTTTATTCACGGTACAAATTTGAAGTTTGTACATCCAATAGATCACGCAATATACACATATACATTTCAAAAAAACGTAAACCCCAGTAAACACTCAACTAAATTTAAATGTTGTTTCGATGTTACCTGTTTACGATCATCTGTATGTTACATGTAAATAACATTGATTCGATATTCGAACTCCAACATATGTATTTTATGTTTCGCCGGTAACATTTATTCAACATCTTCATATTGTATTGATGTTGTGATTTTAACATTCTACCATTAGATGTCTAATCAATGTTGACATGTGTGACCTGATATTAAGGTTTTATATCGTCACAATATCGATTCCACATTTAATACTATACAATAATTCAAAGTTGGTACAATGTTGATATTCTTGACAAAATATAAAGGTTTTATATCGTCACAATATCGATTCCACATTTAATACTATACAATAATTCAATGTTGGTACAATGTTGATATTCTTGACAAAATATAAAGGTTTTATATCGTCACAATATCGATTCCACATTTAATACTATACAATAATTCAATGTTGGTACAATGTTGATATTCTTGACAAAATATAAAGGTTTTATATCGTCACAATATCGATTCCACATTTAATACTATACAAGAATTCAATGTTGGTACAATGTTGATATTCTTGACAAAATATAAAGGTTTTATATCGTCACAATATCGATTCCACATTTAATACTATACAATAATTCAATGTTGGTACAATGTTGATCTTCTTGACAAAATATAAAGGTTTTATATCGTCACAATATCGATTCCACATTTAATACTATACAATAATTCAATGTTGGTACAATGTTGATATTCTTGACAAAATATAAAGGTTTTATATCGTCACAATATCGATTCCACATTTAATACTATACAATAATTCAATGTTGGTACAATGTTGATATTTTTTGACAAAATATAAAGGTTTTATATCGTCACAATATCGATTCCACATTTAATACTATACAATAATTCAATGTTGGTACAATGTTGATATTCTTGACAAAATATAAAGGTTTTATATCGTCACAATATCGATTCCACATTTAATACTATACAATAATTCAATGTTGGTACAATGTTGATATTCTTGACAAAATATAAAGGTTTTATATCGTCACAATATCGATTCCACATTTAATACTATACAATAATTCAATGTTGGTACAATGTTTTATATTCTTGACAAAATATAAAGGTTTTATATCGTCACAATATCGATTCCACATTTAATACTATACAATAATTCAATGTTGGTACAATGTTGATATTCTTGACAAAATATAAAGGTTTTATATCGTTACAATATCGATTCCACATTTAATACTATACAATAATTCAATGTTGGTACAATGTTGATATTCTTGACAAAATATAAAGGTTTTATATCGTTACAATATCGATTCCACATTTAATACTATACAATAATTCAATGTTGGTACAATGTTGATATTCTTGACAAAATATAAAGGTTTTATATCGTCACAATATCGATTCCACATTTAATACTGTACAATAATTCAATGTTGGTACAATGTTTATAATTGTGAAAAATATAAAGGTTTGATATCGTTACAATATCGATTCCACATTTAATACTATACAATAATTCAATGTTGGTACAATGTTTATAATTGTGAAAAATATAAAGGTTTTATATCGTTACAATATCGATTCCACATTTAATACTATACAATAATTCAATGTTGGTACAATGTTGATATTCTTGACAAAATATAAAGGTTTTATATCGTTACAATATCGATTCCACATTTAATACTATACAATAATTTTAATGTTGGTACAATGTTGATATTCTTGACAAAATATAAAGGTTTTATATCGTCACAATATCGATTCCACATTTAATACTATACAATAATTCAATGTTGGTACAATGTTGATAAATTTTTGAAAAATATAAAGGTTTTATATCGTTACAATATCGATTCCACATTTAATACTATACAATAATTCAATGTTGGTACAATGTTTATAATTGTGAAAAATATAAAGGTTTTATATCGTTACAATATCGATTCCACATTTAATACTATACAATAATTCAATGTTGGTACAATGTTGATATTCTTGACAAAATATAAAGGTTTTATATCGTCACAATATCGATTCCACATTTAATACTATACAATAATTCAATGTTGGTACAATGTTGATATTCTTGACAAAATATAAAGGTTTTATATCGTGACAATATCGATTCCACATTTAATACTATACAATAATTCAATGTTGGTACAATGTTGATATTCTTGACAAAATATAAAGGTTTTATATCGTTACAATATCGATTCCACATTTAATACTATACAATAATTCAATGTTGGTACAATGTTGATATTCTTGACAAAATATAAAGGTTTTATATCGTCACAATATCGATTCCACATTTAATACTATACAATAATTCAATGTTGGTACAATGTTGATAAATTTTTGAAAAATATAAAGGTTTTATATCGTCACAATATCGATTCCACATTTAATACTATACAATAATTCAATGTTGGTACAATGTTTATAATTGTTAAAAATATAAAGGTTTTATATCGTTAAAATATCGATTCCACATTTAATACTATACAATAATTCAATGTTGGTACAATGTTGATATTCTTGACAAAATATAAAGGTTTTATATCGTTACAATATCGATTCCACATTTAATACTATACAATAATTCAATGTTGGTACAATGTTGATATTCTTGACAAAATATAAAGGTTTTATATCGTTACAATATCGATTCCACATTTAATACTATACAATAATTCAATGTTGGTACAATGTTGATAAATTTTTGAAAAATATAAAGGTTTTATATCGTCACAATATCGATTCCACATTTAATACTATACAATAATTCAATGTTGGTACAATGTTGATAACTTTTGAAAAATATAAAGGTTTTATATCGTCACAATATCGATTCCACATTTAATACTGTACAATAATTCAATGTTGGTACAATGTTGATATTTTTGACAAAATATAAAGGCTTTTTTATAGTCACAATATCGATTCCACATTTAATACTATACAATAATTCAATGTTGGTACAATGTTGATATTCTTGACAAAATATAAAGGTTTTATATCGTAACAATATCGATTCCACATTTAATACTGTACAATAATTCAATGTTGGTACAATGTTGATATTCTTGACAAAATATAAAGGTTTTATATCGTCACAATATCGATTCCACATTTAATACTATACAATAATTCAATGTTGGTACAATGTTGATATTTTTGACAAAATATAAAGGTTTTATATCGTCACAATATCGATTCCACATTTAATACTATACAATAATTCAATGTTGGTACAATGTTAATATTCTTGACAAAATATAAAGGTTTTATATCATCACAATATCGATTCCACATTTAATACTATACAATAATTCAATGTTGGTACAATGTTTATAATTGTGACAAAATATAAAGGTTTTATACGTCACAATATCGATTCCACATTTAATACTGTACAATAATTCAATGTTGGTACAATGTTGATATTCTTGACAAAATAAAAGGTTTTATATCGTCACAATATCGATTCCACATTTAATACTATAATAATTCCATGTTGGTACAATATTTACATTTTTGACAAAATATAAAAGGGTTTACATGGCCACAATATCGATTCCACATTTAATACTGTACAATGATTCAATATTATTTCAATTTTAATATTTTAGAAAATCTGGAGGTTTTGTCTTACTGCCATTTTGATTTCTTATTAATTTTAAATGAAAATTCAGACCTAGTCTGAAAGTTCGATGTGAAAAAATTGAACAATGTGGTACTGAAAATATGTTTTATATTTTATATTTGCCAAAATATAAACTTTTGATACGAATTGATCCTGTTAACGTTGCAGAGTTCAATTTTCAATTTTGTATTTGCCGCTTACAAAATAAAAAATCGAGCCGTCAATTTTCATTTTCATTTTATTTATTATGTGGACAAAAAGAAAATTACAACAATTTTTCAATTTTTTTATTTACTTCTTTCAAACATTTAACTTAAATTTTGATTGTCAATTTGCAATAAAAAAAATAATGAAATTGCTTACAACGTTACAACAATTTGAGCCTGGGAGGTGTTGAATATTTTGTTATTTATTAAATTATGTGACGGTAAAACATTTTTATATTTATGGTCTATGAAATTTAAAATAATTTTTTTTTTAGCAATTCTTCATCGAAACGCTTTCAACATTGTACACAATTCGAGTTTATTTTTCTTTGTTGAATTTGAAATTAAATTATCGACTGCCAAAACTTCTAAGTAGGCTATAAATGAAAAACAGCTTTTTTGAGTAAAAAGATTTTTCGTTTCATCACGTATTAATCATCATCAACAAACCGTACCAAAAATATAGTTAATCCACAAACTAGGTAGGCCTACTAGTATCATCCTCAAAATTGAACAAGGCAGATACCAAAAGTTAAACTTAGATCTAGAATTGCAAATAACAATTGTTGAATAAAGATGTCTCTGAGCCTATTTAATCCATAAAAACGGGCTTAGGCTACCTGAACATTATGGATAGGCTAACCCTTCTGTCGGAACATTATAATCGTAAGAGTGGGCTTAGGCATCAATAACTTCCGACCAGACATTTTGGGTGATCCCCAAGAGGCCTATCATATCCTTTATTAGAATTTTCAACTAGGCCCTATAGTTGGAAAATATTCGATTTTTAATATCTTGTCACTCAACTCAACCAAATGAATCAATTTCGTAATCAGATTTTTGTAATACAGTTTTTCTAAAAGGTAGCCTAAATAAAAATGAAACTTGTCAGGCAATTTTTGATATTAGATATTTGATTCGATTTTTTTTCTTTTGATAAATAAAATGAAGTATAAAATTTAATAGTCCATTTTCAATTTATCAAAATGCAAAATAATAACCTTTCAGTCCTACTAAAAAAAATGAATGGGCCCAAGAATCATTTTTATTTTTTATTAGGCCTATTACTAATATTATTATTATTTTTTTTTTTTTCTCGTCTCCACTTTTTTTAGTTGCCAACATAGATCTCTGAAATTACTTCGGATTTCTTTTATTTTTAACTAAGCTTCATGTACGGTGCGAAAAAGAAAAAAAGGTTACGAAATGACCGGTAACCATAGCGTGTGTCACGTGTTCAGACCGCGCTTTCTGTTTTCTCCATAGCTATGGTTTTCTCCTAGTGGAATCTCCAGTCTAAACTCGGTCTTAAAGATTAAAAAATTCAAGAAAGATGAACGACAATAGAGATGACAACTCGTCGAATAGTAAAGTATGTATATTTCTTTCATTTAGCTATGAAAATATGACAGACTTTGTTTCTAAGGTTTGGATTTATTAACGAATATCTGGTTGTGTTGGTGTTGTTAAATGTTGTTAAAAACAACATGGTTGGTACGTAGAAAAGAAATCTTTCTAGTGCTTAGTAGCGTACAAAAAACACAAACTATTAATATTGACATGAAACATGAAATGATGAATGGGACTGGGAGTGTAATGGTATGCTTGAGTACCAACAATAAGTAGGTTTAACGAATGAGAAAGGACAGAAATCAGCGTGTTTTTCTATTCAGCCATTTTATTAACGTGGGGTTTACACATATAAATTCAAGGAGTACGTAAACACAGGCATAAGCCTTAGCCAATAAGATGGACAGAGTTGTCTTTCTTGATAGGATATCACATAGGACATAGAACTGTATACTGACTGGAACGCCAAGTCAGGTCTACTTCCGCTTCAATTTATGGTTAGGAGAATTTGACACTCCACATGCATGACTAACTTCCGGTGTAGTGTAAATAGATAGCGCTAAACAATAACAACAGCGATAAATCGATATTCATCGATGAAAATTAACATCTGGAACTTTTAAAAATGTTTTCTAAAATATGTTATTATTAATACTTAGCAATATGGTGTTTTCTTTTAATAAAATATAAGTGATATAATTTTGAAGTTGAAGTTGGGCTTGGTAATCTACTGATAGGCCTATACGCCCACTGTCTACTGTCACTACTGAGTGTCTGATGAATCTGAACTAACCAAATAGAAAATATGGGTTGTGATAGTTGCTGTATTGTTGGCTGTTCAGCAAGTCGTACAAGACATAAAGGTTTAAGTTTTTTCCACCTATCAAAATGTCCAAAACATCCTGAATGGCGTTCAAAATTTTTGTAAATTGTAAGATCCACCAGGAAAGATGCATTAAATTTGGAGAGACTGACAGTTTTCTCAAGGCATTTTACTCCAGAATGCCTTAGGCCTATTACAGCAGATAGTAGTAAGTTAAGATAATTGTTTCTCAGATATTGCTTTTCACTTTTTCTTTCCAGAATAGAACTGTGTTTCCAGACATTGAATTTATGTTTAATAATTTGTAGAAACATTGGGCTTGGGGAAAAATATTCTGTTAGTGAAATAAATGCTACTTGGTTTATTATTTATTCAGTTGTATTGTAAAATATTTCAGAAAAAAAACAAGCGGTTGACTAGCATATTTTCTGTTTTAACACCGCAGAAACTAACATTATCTAGGTCTAATCCAATCATCAATATAAATGATCACTCCAAATATGATTCAAATCAGATGAAATCTAGTCTCTATTGCATTTACTAGCTAATTATTATGTGTTTGAACTAGTCAAGGGCAATAACTCAAATATAGTCAATATTGAACTTGTTCAATGATCACATCAAATTTCACTCAAATAAGATGAAAACCGCATTGTCTTTCGCAATCACAAGCCAATTTAGTCTCGTTCTGACTTCAACGATCACACCAAATTTCATTCAAATCAGATGAAAACTGTTGTCTCTTGTGTTCAAAAGTCTATTTCGATGGATTTTGACAAAGTCAAGGGCAATAAATCAAAAAGTATTCTCCGAAAAATCATCACTATCAAACTTGTCCAAGATCTCATTAATAAATGATCACATAAAGTTTCATCCAAACCTTATAATGTGGGAGTATAAAATGAAATAACACAATACTTTATAATTTTGTAAGTAATTTATTAATTATTAGATGAGCAATTCATTTGATGTTAAATGATATAAACAATGAAGGTTTTTAAAAAATATTATCAATAAGATGTACAGAATTGAAGGAAAACAAGGAATATTATTTGAATAATAACTTTGTTGCACATGATAAACCATGGTCCTCTCATGGTCCACTACTATATACTTTTTGCTCCTGACTTTAAACGAGATTTTTGTTTGTATGAATTTTTAGTATCATCACATGAACAAACTCTGTCTTTATAGTTAATTTGCCTGTACCTTCCTGTTTCAACTTCTAATTTATGAGCACACAATCCAGTGAAAGATTGCATTTACTAAAATGTGTGTAAATATATGACGTTACCATCTGTTTTTAAACCAATATTTCTCAAAAAATATCACCAACAAAAGAATACCAGGCATATCATATGTCATGGCTATGGAGACTTTGGCGTAACTTAATACTAAACAATAACTGCAACTTAAAAAGAAAATATAAACTGATGCATAACATCAATACAATGCTTTCATCTTGATCAATTTGACAAGTTACTGGTACAGTAAATTACATTAAAAAAAACATATTCAATAACTAAATATAAACTGATGAATAACATCAATTAATTTCAACTTGAATATAAAACAATAAATCAAAAAAAGATTGAATAACACACAAACAAGATATAAACTTGCCTAAGTTTTCGCAAAGAAAAAATGATTGACATAAATTCCGATGGTGGAAGTGTCTTACTGAGCTGGCACTAAAACCAAAGAAAATAATGTTAAAGGGGCCCAGGCTTGATTTGTTTCGGACAATCATCCGACAGCCTCAAACACGTGAAATCTTTTGCTTAGCTAATCAGAAATAGTCGACAGAGCTTACCTTTGAAATTTGAGCCTTCAAATCCATGTGTATCCATAATTATCCGTGTTTGAAAAATCATAATGTCTTAAGATATTACGAACGTCCCGCCATATTGGAAAACGGTTCGTCTTGATAATCAAAGAGTTATCCTTCCCGTCGTGCAATAGCGGTCATCTATATAAGTAGACTACAACGCGTTTTCAATTGTAGACTGTGTCAACAGGACACACAATTTTCAGACTGACTGGAGACCGGCCGCGTACAGCACGAAAAAAAAAATGAAAAGTGAAATTTGTTGTTTGAGGCATATTTCAAGGTATTTTGCGATTTTCTTAGAGCTTGAGTATTTCTGAGGACTGTTTAAATGTAACAAAGGCCCAAAACGACCCCTAAAAATCAAGCCTGGGCCCCTTTTAAAGATCCCTTGACAGTTGGAAATCGAAAAAAGTAGGCTAATGCTGTTGTCCTGGCAAAGTTTACCTCATTGCACCCTGCATGGCGTTTTCCATCTTCATTAGCATACATGATGGAGAAAAATAGGACGTGAAACTCCATTCGTTTCATTTTTATTAGTGTAATAAATTAGGCTAAAAGCCCCTATTACATTTGTCCAACTTATATAGGCCTACATGTTAATTTCATCACCTGGCTCACTTCTTCATCTCCATTTCTGGGGTGAAACTCAAAACTTTCAATGTCTAGAAATTTCTGAAATGTAAAAAATACACAGTACAAACCGGGCATAAAAAGATTTTATCATTCAAAGTTTATGTCAATGAAAGACGAACTGGAAGGAAAAGGTCTATTATATAGCTTACGGATGAGTCTACCACTCTACCGCTACGTTGGAATCGCTGGCTAAAACACAAGCTCAATTTAAACTTCGAACACCATTAGCACATCCATAACAATAACATGTTATTGTATCTCTTGAAAATATCACTAATCTAATAATTTAAGATAATTTTCATTCATAACTTATCTCTCAAATAACATCAACAAATTCCACATCCAGACTATCCGCCATGTTGAAGATGCCGGAAGTAAAGCGTCCACTTAGTAAGTCGCGCATGCGTGCCAAGCATAATTCGACATCAGCCTTGACTTGGCGTTCCAGTCAGTATACAGTTCTATGCATAGGACAATATCATTGATAGGATAGGACAATTGACTAGTCTAATCATATAGACCCACACTGTATACAGGGTCTAAGAGAGGTGTTATCGGATGACAATCACTCTGTAAGCTCATGACCTTGACTTTAACAACCTAACAGCCAATCAAATTGCTGATAGCTTTGAAGTGCTGATAGCTTTGAAGAAGATAGCTTGCTTGCCAGGCAAGGTAATATACGCCCACTGGCAGCTTTGAATTTGAATAAAAATATTTTACAGTACACTATTAATACCTTGTATGAATCATACACTTAATTTTAACTTTTTGTGATACTGAACAATATTTTACCATGTTTTGTCAAAATCTGGCAAGAATCAAGCCTGTAAGTATCAATGTGCTATAAATTGAACACATTTTCAAAAACAAGGGCAATAACCCATACTAAATATTTTTGAATTTGCCGATTTTCAATAGGGTTCATCCTTGCGTGTTCATGAACACTCAAATCAAGTTTCGTAAAAAATCCATCAAGAACTGCGCCTTGTATAGAGTTTACGAGCAAGTGTGAACCGACGGACGGATGGACGGACATGGGTGACGACAATATACACCCCCCATTTCATGTGGGCGTACAAAAATGGCAGAGAAAAAATTTCATAATTTTCACTTCTTGCCAATCCATTAAAAGTTTGCAATAAATAAGCGTAACAAGGTGCTGACATTAATGGACTTTACTGTGGACATGTTGTTCTATGCACGAATTCTATACACTCAGTAAGTTTACAATTTCACCAAAATTTCTGTGTGCACTGCGTAAACAGGATTAGCTACAGACATACTCATAGAGCGATGGTTAACGGTCGTAGAATAAAACTCTAGTGTTAACTGTGTTAACTAGAAAATTGACATATTTCAATTTAATGCACTACAGCAACACTGACCCTATCTCATTGTACATTTCATCAGATGTAGGAGTAGGCCCTAGCTAGATCTAAATTAAAAGATATTGGATGTGATTTCTTAAACAAGTTAACCAATGGCAACATTTTGCATTGTAGGCCTAGATATATAGGCTACTTTATTATTTTAATAGATATTTTCTACATCCGATTTAAAAGTGGATTGATATCTTTCCCCATGATTTGATTCAGTGCCTAGCCTACTTGTACTTGTTTTGTAGATCTGGGCAAAGGAAGTATGGATGGAAGGGGCAAAAGAAATGTCTGGTGTTGTCCCTGAAGACTGGATGCATTCAAACATATGGATGAAAAACCAAATATAATCAAATATATCTCATTGTACATTTCATCAGATGTAGGAGTAGGCCCTAGCTAGATCTAAATTAAAAGATATTGGATGTGATTTCTTAAACAAGTTAACCAATGGCAACATTTTGCATTGTAGGCCTAGATATATAGGCTACTTTATTATTTTAATAGATATTTTCTACATCCGATTTAAAAGTGGATTGATATCTTTCCCCATGATTTGATTCAGTGCCTAGCCTACTTGTACTTGTTTTGTAGATCTGGGCAAAGGAAGTATGGATGGAAGGGGCAAAAGAAATGTCTGGTGTTGTCCCTGAAGACTGGATGCATTCAAACATATGGATGAAAAACCAAATATAATCAAATGGAGGAGGTTTAAACTAATAAAAATAAAAAATCGCTCAGGTATGTTGTTAGATGATAATTGCCAAGTGATAAGTAAGAACTACAAAAAATTTTCTCTAGTTCATATTGATAATTACTATAATTTTCAGTGGATCAATCTTTTCATATCAAAAATCTAAAAAAGGGTTTTTTGATTTCAGAAGTATTGTCATTGGTCATTTTGTTTCCATTTGAACAATTTTGAAAAATTCTTTGGACTATGATTAAGCCTTTTGTTAATTTGAAGAATTTTTTTTAGAAAATAGAAACACTTGCGAAGAAGATGAAGATACAGAATATGAACCATCTCAGAAAAAACAAAAGGCAGAAACTCAAGGTATTTATTGTTTCGTCCATTTTCATCTGCCCTCATTGGGATTGGTGGGTGTACTATGTCCTTATCCTTCTTGTCTCTTTTGCCACCTTCATTCAGCTTATTAAAGCTCTTCAAGGCAAAGTTCCTGACCAAATTTTTCAAACTTACTCAGGTAATTAAAATTAACCTTTTATGTTAAATTGTGAACCCCATTATTATTTTAGGAAGAATGCTACTGTGTACAACTAATGTGACCTCTCGCTACTGTGTACAACTAATGTGACCTCTCGCTACTGTGTACAACTAATGTGACCTCTCAACTTTTAATGCAGATGCATGCACTAGAACATGATTTGGTTCAATGTTCATTTTTTTGAGTGAAAATCAACTAATACTTAATGTTTATCAGTGATTCAATCATCAGCTGACATTATAATGTCATGAATATGCCTCTCTTGGTTTCAAAATGTGGGTATTACTACTAGTGGTATTATTATAAGAGTTCACTTGCTTTATTTGTGTATAAATGAATTGAGTAGTTTAAGGCTGATTCATTTTGTAGATAATAGAAGTGATCCTGGTGATATTGATGATGTAACAATGATAGATTCTGAAAATGACAGCGAAGGTAATCTATGCAATTAATTTGTCATCTGCATCAATTTTTTCCCTTTCCAAAATTTTTTATACGCCCACATGAAATGGGGGACGTATATTGTCGTCACCCATGTGCGACTTTTTTTGCATGTGCGTCTAGTCGCATGTAATGAATTGAGGTTTATTTAGTTTTAAAACTGTCGTCTCTTATAGGAAACGGAATTTTGAAAAAATGTAATTTTTAACCCGGCATGCATCAAAATGTTGTAGTGCGCATGTGCTTTTTTAGCAACGAAATAAATCGGAAATAGATAAAAAATTTGTTGAAAATCAAAGTTGAAAAAAGGTCCCACAATGACTCTCTCGTCCGTCGGTCCGTCCACACTTGCTCGTAATCACTCTACAGGCGCAGTTCTTGATGGATTTTCACGAAACTTGATATGAGTGTTCGTGACCACGCAAGGATGAACCCTATTGAAAATCAGATAAATCGGAAAATATTTAGTATCAGTTATTGCCCTTGTGTCTTTAATGTGATCAAAATTGAGATCTTGTGTATTACATGTACCTGCATGTTAAAGATATGCACCATCTGAAATCAAAGAAAATCAGCATGTGAATATTAGTATTGATAGAGAATAAGAGTAGGACTGTAAAAATCATGTGGTTTGAATCTCTTCTATTTCACTGTTTCAGATACAGCTCATAAGACCTATGGGTCAACAGAATATGTCATTGATGAAGTGATTAGTGCATATTTGAGGTATGCCCCAGATCGAGCTGGTGGGGGTGGAAGAAAAAAAGATTGAAGCTGCAGTGAAGAAGATATGAAAAAGTAATGA
The DNA here is from genome assembly GCA_030562195.1 of Nipponacmea schrenckii. Classification (NCBI taxonomy): domain Eukaryota; kingdom Metazoa; phylum Mollusca; class Gastropoda; family Lottiidae; genus Nipponacmea; species Nipponacmea schrenckii. Next base: position 809,318 of record JAUJPP010000004.1, on the reverse strand, counting down.
GAGTGAAAAATAGACCTACATGTATTTTATATTCTTTTTGTGAATGTTTTTTATTATGGTATTTAGTATTTTATCATGGTAATTCCTGAAATGATTAGGATAGTTTTTAAATAGTGACAATTTTCTTGCTCAGAATATGTACGAATTACACCTACATTATGTCATATTCTTCTCAGAGAAGGTGGCGATATATAAATAGGTCATTAAATTCCGAACTTCAAGACTTTTCATCTTTCCCTGAGCAAACTGATTTACAAGATAATGTATCTACAGATAATAGTGCTAATTCACAATCTAACTTGCAAGATAATGTATCTACAGATAATGGTGCTAATTCACAATCTAACTTGCAAGATAATGTATCTACAGATAATGGTGCTAATTCACAATCTAACTTGCAAGATAATGTATCTGATGTACACAATCATGATCAGCGTACTTCAGAAACTAGTCGATTGGTAGAAGATGAACATTCCCAGTTAGATAATGATTTTTGGGATGTAATTAATTCTAGTGATGAGGATTTTCAGTTCAATGATCAATTTTTACCTGATGATGATAATAACTTCAATGACTTAACTCTTAGAAATCAATTGGCATCATGGGCTGTCACTCACAAATGTACCTTAGAATCTTTGGGAAGTTTACTTGGAATCTTAAATTCTCATGGACACAAATTACCAAAAGATGGCCGTACTCTTCTCAAGAGGCCTAAGAGCATCCAAACTGAGATTTTATGTGGGGGTGATTATAAATACTTTGGGATTGAAAATGGAATATATCAGTGTCTTTCAGACAGTCCAGGTTCATTTTCTGATAATGTTATATCACTGTTAATTAATGTGGATGGTATACCGCTTTACAAATCAAGTAAGAAACAGTTTTGGCCAATACTGGCTTATTTTGGACATTTTATTCCATTTATGGTTGCTTTATGGATTAGAAATTCTAAGCCTGCCAATGTGAGTGAATATTTGAAAGACTTTTTAAATGAATGTTCTTATTTGAAAGAAAATGGGATGTTTTATAAGGAAAAACATTTTGTTGTTGATATACAAGCCTTCGTTTGTGATGCCCCTGCCAGGGCATTTTTAAAGAACATAGTTGGTCATACAGGATACTACTCATGTGAAAGATGTACTATTAAAGGCTGTTGGGAGGGTAGGGTTGTATTTAATAATCCAAAAATTCATCCTCAAAGAACTGATGAATTTTTCCAGAATTGTGCCTATGATGTTCATCAAAAGAGTAAATCATTATTAATTGGTGTCAAGTTTAATTGTGTATCTGGCTTCATACTTGATTACATGCATTTAGTTTGTTTAGGAGTAGTTAGACGCATGTTATACTTCTTGACAGGGAAAATAACCAACAAAAAATGTAAACTTTCTCAAATTCAGATTAATTTAATATCAGATAGACTTAAAACTTTTAGTGGAAAAATGCCCAGTGAATTTTCCAGACAGCCTAGGGGGCTGGATGACCTAGAGCGTTGGAAGGCTACTGAATATAGGACATTTCTATTGTACACTGGTTTGACATTAAAAGATATAATCCCAGAACAAATTTTTGAACACTTTATGACTTTTTCTATCTCTATGTGGATTTTACTACATCCTTCTTATGAAGTTAAAAATAATCTTTTAGAATTTGCTAGGGATCTTATTCAATATTTTGTGCAGTATTGTCCTCATTTGTATGGTTCAACCTTTTCTACTTACAATGTTCATTCATTGCTACATTTATATGAAGATGCCCACAGGTTTAACACTTCTCTAAATGACATATCATCTTTTCCTTTTGAAAACTATTTATACATGCTAAAAGGAATAGTTAAATGTTCAAAAAATCCTCTTGTTCAAGTGTGCAAGCGACTTGAGGAGGCAAAATTTACAAATTCTGGGTTGTTTAGAAAAAAAATTAAAAAGTTAAGAATTTCAACTGATTTAAAGGACAGTTTATTTTTTTTTATCAGAAAAAGCTTTTGCAATTGTACGTGAAAAGTATGAAGACAGTTGTGAATGTGAAATCATAAAAACACGGAATATGCAAAGTTTTTTTTAACAAGCCCTATGACTCTAGACTGATACAAATTTTCTTTGTATCCTCTCTAACCAACAGTAATCTAAGAAAAGTACGAATTGAAAGCCTCTTTACTAAAGCAGTTTGTTTACATGTGAGTGATGGATATGTCTTCTTTCCCTTGCTTCATGACTTAAAATAATAGATACTGCCAATCTTTGAAATGTAAACTTTTTAATCATAAACATATTGATATCATATTCATAAGATTGATTGTTGTACCTTATAATAAAAACTGTAGCTTCATAGATTAATTTCATGGTTGATAGCAGATTTATAGTATTAATTTACTTCCAAAAATAAAAAAAAACTTTTTTTTTTAAATCTATTTTTTCTTATTGTTCATAGCTATTGCATCGTGCATATTCTTAAAGAGAAACTCTCCTCTATTTCATTGATTATTCATCTAATAGATTGTGTTTTCCTGATCTCAACCTACCCAGCAAATAAAAAATATGATGTCTGTGACCCGAGTTATGCCCTTAAATTCACACAGGATGTGAGGTCATTTCTGGTCTAGTCCCAAATACTCAGACGTAAACAACCAGTCAGATTTGTTATCATTTTCGTCTGGGTATTTGTGGCTAGACCAGAAATGACGTCAAACCCTGTGTGAATTAAAGGGCATAACTGGGATTACAGATATCAATTATTTTTTTTGCTGGATGGGTTGAGATGAGGAACACACAATCTATAATATGAATCATCAATTAATTAGAGGATTGTTTCCCTTTAAAGGAGATTTTATCCATAGCAAATATTTGAAATTAATCTTATATCACTCAAGAATTTAGCCATATTATAATGGCTTTTCTTTTTCACTATAAATAAGCTATCATCCATTGCATTTGTTTTGATATATCAAGCCATAAAATATGATTTGTGTTGTTTGTACATATTTAAAGAGCCTTTTAATTCTTAAGAGAAATAAGTTTGTCAATTCATTTTATGTTACATGATGTTATTTTTAAATGTCATAACATACCTTATTATATTGAGTTTTTGTTTTTAGGCTTATGGCTTTTAATATGAATAAGGGGTTTTCAGATTTTGTGTTTTGTTTTGATATTGAATGAAAACTTAACATGTTTAAAAATTCTTATTTTGACATGTAGCCTGTGGGCAAGTGACTGGAAAGTGCAAATAAACAAAAGTCTATTAAAAAATCCATTTATTTTCATCTGGAACTGACTAATGATCTTTTTATTTTTTGGATGTAAGCAAAATTTTTGAGGAGTTTCCCTGGTGAAACATTAAAAAATATAAAGAAACTGTGTAATATTTTGCCATGTATATGTTGCTTAAATCTGGATTAAACCATAATTCATCAGCTTGATTTCAATGTATACATTCAACACCTCTGGCAATAGTGTTGCCTGTACACCCTTACTTCAATGTCATTGCAATATTAGCCATCAACGTTATTTCAATATGGAAGTGACAATGTTACAACAATGTTGACATATTACGTTGTTTCGAGTTACCTGTACACCCTTACTTCAATGTCATTGCAATATTAGCCATCAACGTTATTTCAATATGGAAGGGACAATGTTACAACAATGTTGACATATAACTTTGTTTCGAGTTACCTGTACACCCTTACTTCAATGTCATTGCAATATTAGCCATCAACGTTATTTCAATATGGAAGGGACAATGTTACAACAATGTTGACATATTACGTTGTTTCGAGTTACCTGTACACCCTTACTTCAATGTCATTGCAATATTAGCCATCAACGTTATTTCAATATGGAAGGGACAATGTTACAACAATGTTGACATTTTTACGTTGTTTCGAGTTACCTATACACCCTTACTTCAATGTCATTGCAATATTAGCCATCAACGTTATTTCAATATGGAAGGGACAATGTTACAACAATGTTGACATTTTTACGTTGTTTCGAGTTACCTATACACCCTTACTTCAATGTCATTGCAATATTAGCCATCAACGTTATTTCAATATGGAAGGGACAATGTTACAACAATGTTGACATATTACGTTGTTTCGAGTTACCTGTACACCCTTATTTCAATGTCATTGCAATATTAGCCATCAACGTTATTTCAATATGGAAGGACAATGTTACAACAATGTTGACATTTTTACGTTGTTTCGAGTTACCTATACACCCTTACTTCAATTAAATTTCAACATCAGATCTCAACTTGGTTTCAATGTTTAGACGACGTTACTGTGCTTGCTGGGACACGACAAAATGTACTTGTTATATTCAAAAATCAAAAACTTCAATTTTCATTTTACAAACTTTTGTTATATATCATTGGAAAGAGGACAAAAAACAACTTAAGAATCTGAAAAAATTAACACTCTAAATTAATTAGGTCACGCTCTAGAGCAGCCCAAAGTTGCGAATTTTGCTGTTTTCGGGCAGCAATAAAACCGGAAGTAGACATCGGAGGTCAAAGGTCAAAGTATCAACCTACTAAAGGTCACGGTCACCAAAGGTCAAGGTCACGAGAAATAAGCTTTTAAAAATTGAAAAAAGTCAACCGGAAGTTGCAAAGAAGCAAAATCGAAATTAAAAAATCGGCTTCCCAGTTTTGGCTACAATTTTTGTGTTCTTTCATTTGACACCAAAATCATCAAGATCGGACCAGCCATAATATCTGAATAAAAATCGGCCACTTTCAGGAAAATCAAAATGGCGGCGAAAGTTGCGCATGCGGCCTTGATTTTATTTTCTTCGTTTTTTTGTATGGCTAATGGCTACCCAATGATATAAGTTTGAATGTCATACATTAATAAAATCGGAAGTTATTCAACATGACGTAAAACTCCATTTTTCGCAAAAACCGGAAGTGACGCAAAACTTTTGACATACTTTTTGAAAATAGTTTCATGGTCTTCTTATGCTCAATTTTTTTCAGATCGATCACACTAAAAACAAAAAAGTTGCAAAAAATTGCAAAATACGGCAAAAAAAATGTGTGCTACGAATCTTTGAAAATTCAAATTTTTGAACTCCTATCTGATCAGAAGTTACTTGCAGAATACAAAAATGAAAACCCGAAGAAAATCGATCAAAAATTGCGACAGCTAGAGCCAATTTGCTACTTTTTAGGTTTGTTGCAACGCAGCACTTCTGGTTTTGCAAAAATGTTCCATTTTATATTTATGCAACACGTCGCCACAACAGAAGGTCTAGAGAAGTTGAGTCAATGTTGCAACTATTGCAGTCTAGGCGCAGTGAGGTGTGTAAATTTCGAAAAAAAAAAAAAAAAAAAGAATTGACAAACCGAAAACAAACTGGGACTTTGCGGTAGCAAAGTCCCTCACCTAGAGCCGTACGACTAACGGCACTGAAGCAGTGCGTTGCATTACGGGAATGCAGCATAAAGAATTCAAAAAATGTAATTATGTATTTGCATCGTTTCTATTAGACGATGAGAAAGGTGTTTTACAAAACGTCGAAAAAAAACAATTCGTGGTCTAAGGGACATAACACTTTATTTGAGATTATAAATTGATTTCGGATTTCATTAACGTTCCAGATCGTTAATAATTTTAAATGTGTTTATTTATTACTTAACATCTGTCTTAATTTAGGTAGTAGGAACATTAGAACCTGCAATTTGTGGCAAGTCGCCAAGGTATGCAAAAAGACATCAAACTGTACATTATTGTTGCTATTGAGATATAATTTAAAATTCTAAAGGTTGTAATTTCCTTCCAAATATTCCATATCATACATCGCCCACAACGAGAAATACACAATAATCCCTTTTATTTAAGATATATAATAACTTAGAATCATTTTAACTAAAAAATAAATATGAATCGCTGTAACTCATATCTTGTAGATCGCCCAAACTCAACGTACATTAAACAGACCGTTTAATAGGAAATTTTTAAATGCCGATAAAACCTTAAGTATAAATCTTACAATAAAGTTTAATATATCATTGGATAGATCTTCTCGAGACCTATCACATTTGTACAAGTCAGGTCAAAAGATCGTCAAAGGTCAACGTTACAATATACGACTCTTCAAAGTTTTAAAAATTTTAATCGTAAAAAAATCAAAATCAAAATCAAACTTCAAAAATCGGTTTCCATATATATTTCGACAATCGGTTATAGATTCTATATACATCAAAATAACACAAATTGAATTATCCCCCGAGATCCTATTTCGATTTAAATAATTTTGAATTTTTTAAACGCGCAATTTTGACTAAAATACCAAGTGTGATATATTAATAGAAAAATGAGCTTAAGCGTAAAAGGAATATGTTAGAAATTCTGTCGTATGTAAATTAGGTCACGTGATAGAGCTCTTTAAAGTTTACATTCGTGTTTCAATTGGCTGCAAAACCGGAATTAAACCCCGGAGAACAAAAGTGAAGATACCATTGGGCAGATATAATCAAGGGCAATAACCTATGTTCATGACAAAAGGTCAATGTCACGAAATATGACCGGTAAAAGTTTTGACAATTACTGAAAAAATTCAACCGGAAATAAAAGAAAAGCAAAATCGAAATTCAAAAATTCCCTCGCATACTTTTTTGGGCAATCAATTGATGTTTCTAGAAAATCTAAAATTATGCAAATCAGACTTATCCCTGAGAACTTATATCAGTTTTACAAAATTTAGTCGTATCAAGATGGCGGAAGATTCGTTACTTCCGGTTCGAATTTTCTTAATTTAGCATCATTCAATAGACAATTGTAGCTTATTGCAAAAGAAATGTTTCAAATATCTTTATTATTCCGAAAGTGCAAAGTTCAACTTCAAAAGCAAATTACACCAAAACCAGAAGTGATATCGAAATTTTGAAAATTAATTATACTTCACAATTAAATGTCTATATATCTGTAAGTTTTCAGATCGATCGAAATAAAACTGTATTAGTTACAAATTGGAAAAAATTTAAAATTCAAAATGTCAGCGACAAAGTTGGGAAATGAATAATTCTTTAATTGCTAATTGCAAATTGAAAAACAAAGAAAAACTGTAGACGTCATTTCCTGTAGGACAAAATGGCGTCAAAATACATTAATCAGATTTAGTCTAGAGGCATTTTTGGGAGAAATGTTAACAGAATGTGTGTGGCATGTGTAGTTTGGCGCTCTGACCAAAATTCGAAGAAAAAAAACATTTCGAAAACAAAGCAGTGCGTTCGATAGATATATATTAATAGCGATCGCCTATTAAAACTCTTCCTAATGTTAACTAATAATATGGAACAATCCATTGTACACCAGGTGTACTTTATTCAATATATATGATACATATTATTAGTTAACATTAGGAAGAGTTTTAATAGGCGATCGCTCGACGCTAATCTCTTCGCATTGCGACTGGGCACAGGTTTCTGAGTAAAATATCAGTTCTTCATGGGGGACATTGAGATTCAATGATGAAACATTTCTCCTCGTGAAAGGAACTGATTTGTATTAATGTATCTATTTTTTATTTTGATAAATATAATCGAAAGTGGGTCGCTGTAATGCCAATAATGCGGTTTGATATGGATGGATATTAATTAGTTGGGCGTATTTCCTGGGAACATTTATCTCTATGTCATTTTATATTTTGTATAATTCATAGGAATTGCTTAATTCTAATAAAAACAATGATTTTACGTCTTATTTCTGGTAGCTATTATGAACATAGGATTATGTTTCGACTCTATAATATAAGGGCATAGTATTTTTTCATGGTTATCCACAGGGGTAGGCCTAGACTCTAATAGCCTACTCTCCAGATCTAGTATTTGTGTGGGAAACAAGGGTGTTGATGATACTATTTCAGAAAGGAAAACTATTTCACTTTTATATTTATTGGTTCAAGAGTTCTAAGAGTTCATTTTCTTCTTGTTCACTTTCCTCCCTTTCCTCTCTTTCCTCTCTTTCCGCTTGTCTTTCCTCTCTTTCCGCTTGTCTTTCCTCTCTTTCCGCTTGTCCTTCCTCTGTTTCCGCTTGTCCTTCCTCTCTTTCCGCTTGTCTTTCCTCTCTTTCCGCTTGTCTTTCCTCTCTTTCCTTTTTTGCTCCTTCTGCTCTAAAAACATAACAAAATCAGTCATTATGCATTAGGGTTTCTATTTCTTTGTCAACAAGATTTGAAATAATCTGCAAATAACGGCCAGTTTCATGATTCTAAAATGTCAGGCTGAGATTAATGCAATGTGGAAAGGAATTTGGAACGGTAAATTTCCTTGGGTATATTCGATGATTTTTGTATAATTTTATTTGTAGTAGTCCTTATAAGGAACGTCATTGTTGATGACGTCATGAATTACCGATAAATATAATTTTTATTAATGCTAATAATTTGAATTTTAGAATAAAATCATTGTATAGAAACTCATTTATAAGATAGGTCTAAAGACATCTACAGATCACAGATCTTTGTCATTAATAAAGATTGCTTACCTCATTTCAACGTCGAGTCTGTCTGTCTTTTTGTATCTAAAGATTAATAATAATAAAATCTTTATTTTACGTGGATTAGAATAAGGCCTAATACACAAGGTTATTATATCATTATCCAAATACATAATTTTTTTCCGTAGGTTTAAATCAGTTTTTTTGTTAAGGTGAAATAAGAGTAGTTTCGGTGTTAAGCCTCACAAAGATTCGATATTTTAAGTGGAAACGTTTAGAATACGTAGGAGACAGGCTATTTTCTATAAGGCATTTGCTAAAATTCGTTTTAAAGTAGTTAAGCAACATTTAGGATTACCCCCCAAAAAAAACAAAAAAAAACACCTAATTAATAATCAGGGCGTTAGATAAATACATAATATTTTTAGTCAAAACTTTTAGATACGTTTCTTTTGACTTTGTTGTATATTCTTTTCGTAAATTTCAATCCTCGAAAAATCCGTAGTATTGAAAGGAGAATCAAATGCACCAGATCGCGCGAAAATGAATGTCAAGGTCATCACTAGTGTTTACAAAGCATGTGTTGGAGATGTGAGAAAATATGAGATGTATTTGAATGAAAAAATCACATCTATTTATGTGATAAATGATGTTTTATATCGTGTCAGTGATCATGGTGAGTAAAAGCTTTATTTTACCGAAGGTCAAAATGCTGATAGTAACTGCCTACTTTAGTTTAGGGGGTCAGTCTTAGCGACGTATGCTTCAGTCTTGCTCAGTGCAATTTTATGTAACCGGTTTGTCCTAGAAATGATATGCAGTTATTTCCCTTTAACTGTTTTGATACATAAGCTTTGTATATGCTATGAAACTGCCTTTATAGTTCTTTTTTCAGTGAAAAGACATCTTGTCAGTTTTTATTTATTGGGAGCAATTATGAAGAGGTATAGTTTGAAAGTTAAGTTTTATCGAAAATATCAAGATGTTAAAGATTCTTCACATTCTTTGCTTTCTGGTAATGTAGGCCCTATATATTTTTGGGGGTTGGAGGAAAGACAAATGGCAAAATTGTTTTGTTTGGATTCGATATTTACAGGCTCATTTGCACTTTTAAGTCAGCATTTTGTTTTGAATGAGACTGGTTTGTTGTAGAAATGATATAGAGTTAATTTCCTTTACTTGTTGTCTTGATAAACATATATTTGAACATTTTTTTCATGTTCTTTTTTTCAGTAAAGAAATAGTTTTGTCTCTTTTTGAGAAGCAGCGTGAACATATTTGAAAGTTTTTATCCCCAAAGATCGTCAACATGTTACTTTAGAAAAAATACTTACATTTCATCTATCTGTTTTCCAATACATAAAACATTTATTACTTCATTGAATAGGGAATTGTCTTCAATTCCATTATTTACCTTTAGAAGAATTCGATGAGGTATATCGAATTCTTCATCTTCTTCATTTATAAGGTAACATATTGGTCTGGAAGTATAAAGTAATAAGGATTCTATTTCTGAAGAGATTAAGATTATTGGTTTTGCTATCGTTGAAAGAGATTTGAGCCTCTTTAGTACTTAAAATAAAAAAAAACATTGGCCTTGTTTCAGCAGAGCTAGCATGTTAAAAACTTAGAGTTACTTGTTTTATTACATAGAACATGGTTATGCACAAGAGAATTCTCATGTTCATATTTATTTTTCTATAATTTCATTTTTCAGTTCATAGAAAGTTAAATCAAATTGGTCTCAGCCATATTTGAATTTGAGTTGATTATATTCATGGTCTTGAAAGGTAAACTAGCTCTAATGTATTGCCTATAACCTGAACAGAAGTAAATAAAATGTCATCACTCATTTACGAAATGAACATTTTTTTTTTATGCATTACTTGTAGACTAGATGACGATGATTTTATGTTGATTCTAATAATAAGTCTACCATGATATTGTATATTGTAAGTTATGATATATCTCTAAAGACAATTTTTCTGTTGTAGGGATATTTTTGTCTTGATAATTAGTTAAGTAGTGGACACTGAAGTCAAAAGTTATGGTAAGTTTCTTTTTTGAATTTGTTGGCAGAATGTCAATTTTACATTGTGACACTTTTTCGCAATTTTATCGACTAGTTAAGATCTCATTAAGTCTGTATCTTGACACAAATATATCTGAAATAATAATAATAGTATTTATACTCTTACTTTTCCCAAATGATGCCTTGGATCACCATCTCTCGCCATTTGGCTTCTTCTATAATCTAAAAGATAAGCAAATCTGTAACTAAAAACTGAAAGAAGTATTACGACTGACATCTCCTTAAAATGTTTTGTAACGATACTAAAAGAATATTACACTGGTACTTGAAGCATATAACACTGGTACTGGGAGAAAACTCGTTTTAGATAAAGATAACTATTAAAAGGTCCCCAGAATTTGTTCATAAGACAGACATTCATTTTGGTAAAATATAAAATAAATGATGAAAAAGCTTTAAGGATGACTTGCCTCAATTTTTGTCATAACTGTCGAATTAAGGTCGTTCAACCCCCTGTATTCTTTGACCATGAGGTTGGTTGCCCTAATTTTCACATTTTCTTTTAAGGACATATTTGCCTGCTCTTCCCAAAATTTTATTTTGATGACAGCATTTTGGCCATCTTTGGAACCTCTTGGACCCTCATACATGTCCATGTATTTAAATTTCTTCCCATTAGATGTTATGGATTCTTTTATCTTGAAATTGAAGTAAATTGATATTTAATTTAAATACTGGAACTTTAAGAAAAAAATAACTTTGAAATTAATAAATTAATAGATACAAATCTTTATTCAAATTTATTCTGCAATAGTACCATCTATATTTCTGTCAAAATTAAGTTCTGATTTCAAATATGTAAATTCACACCTCAATTTAAGAATGGCAGCCAGTTCGTAACCGACCTTTTCAAAATCTTATTACAAATTGTGAATCAAAACCAATTGTATAATTTTTTCTGAAAATGCAACTTTTTTTCTTTAACGCTATATTGACTAAAATTGCTCTTTTACTTTATCAACATTAAAATCTTAAACCCATGCAAGAATTTTATTATAGGATGAAACACATATTTGTTACTTTATGGTTAGTTAAATGAATGAGAATAAATTCATTTTTATGAAAAAATATTGTACTGGAGTAAAGTTAAATGTGAGCTACTATAGGTGCCAGTTAGAATAAAAAAATCTGAAAATAAAACATCCTTATTTCTGAAGATTAATTCTCTTAAATTTAAAATAAATTCATTGTTATCTTTAATTATTTCATTTAAGGTTTTGTAAATGATTATAATTTGTAAAATATCAAATCTTATCGCATATACTTTATGTGATAAAATGGATTATTGTAAAGGAAGAGTTAGTTCCCTTGCTCTTAAAGTGGTGGGAGCTTAACATGTTTGCTCGTTAAATTGTTCATGTGAAGGTAACGGATTAAAATACGCGTGTGCTTCGAACAATCTGTTTAGCATATTTGTCATGTTATGTTGTCGAAAGTTATAATCCACAATAAAATATAATCTCTGACTTTGATATACAAGGTTGGAAAGATTGGAGATATTATACAGTTAAACCGTCAGACCGACGATAAATGCCGGTTTGGAGGATTTTCTGTTTTACCAGTGGAAGTGGTAATACATGAAAGCGTAATTAAATAGGGTAATAATCACTTAGCAAAATGGAAATCGATATTTAAATTAGATAAGTAATTAATTTGGCACGTGTGATATTCATCTCTGTCATAACGGATTATCACCAATTAATCCGTAGCCAAAACAAATTCAGATGCCAGTTTAGAGAGACTAATTAACTATGATTAACTTGATATTGATGCCGGTTGTGAGGGGGGTTGGGGTTGTTTACAAGGGTTTTTCTCCTATGTATTATATAGTGTTTCGGCCGGGACTTTTTCAAATATGTTAACAGGTGAGGTGGGTTTTTTTAGGATGCGTATTGGAGGTATTTCACTGTAATTACTAAAAGTTGAATTGATTAAAATTTCCTTTTCATTATTTCAGATTAAGCTGAAAGTTGTAGTTCAATTGTGTTCTGGTGACAAATTATTTCAAAGTGTGTGACAGAACATGTTTTGTGCTGGTATATACGTACTTCTGATAAATAGCCCTCAACAGAAATTTTTCTTTTGGCTGCCGATGATATGGCCTCACCGACAGTCATTACTGGTGGATTTAAAAAGATGGATAACTTTTCCTCATCTATTTTACTTTTTGCGGACTGAAATATCTGGAAAAAAAAGTTGGTCTTATGTATACAAAAAACATTTCAAAAATTTCGTAGTAAGTTAAAATATAAAAAAGTTTTACAATTTTGTTTTAAACTGTCCATGGTTATCAAGTTTAAATTGAACAGCGAATGTCTGAAGTTTGATTTTCATTTATAAAATAATAGATAATTATATTTAAGACTGTTTTTAACTTGTCTAGAAAAAATAGAATCTTGACGAATACAACTTACTTTAGAATTTTCATTTACTCTGAATGTGTCTTCAGCATATGGTGTTGTGTTAGTGATAGTATAAAATGTTTCACCGACAAATCTTTCAGACAGACCATGGGGTATAATTAAACGATTGACACCGTTAGCCATAGCCAAGTGACTTACAGAAATGTTTGGTAAAGTTATTGGTGTATATATCAATTTGCCTTTAATAGTTTTCATCTGAAATAATATAAGTAGCTCTTCAGAGTGATTATATACACGTTCATATATTTGTATTAAAACTTTTTATTGGTTTTAGTAGTTTATAATGATACATTTCTTTCCATATTGTGTTAAAAAAGTAATATCAGTTTTGAAATTTTGCCACTTCAAATAAAGAAATTCATAATTATTTATGCTAATTCATTATTGCTGTAAATAATTATATTAATTATTAAAAAAAAGGGTTTTGATGTGACTATTTTTCAATGTAATTCATTATTGCTGTAAATATTCTAGATACAATAGTAGAACAGAATGAAAGTGTTGAATCATTTCATTGGTACTGACCTTGCTTATTCTTGTACAAATCAAAAATGAATGAAAGATAGTATCAGTGTTGTGCGCAAAATCGGGAAGGTTATATATTTGCACGATTTTCTTCAGTTATTTCTGAAGTCCGAAACAACCTTCAATTGTGATGAATGTTTGAATGGTTTTAGCATTTTAATCAAAAGATTCGAAACCACGGCACCCAATCTCCTAGCAGGGCTAGATGTTGAGATGAATTGCAGACCGGCGAGAGTCAATCATAGTTTTTGAAGGAATTGTTATGAATTGATATTTATAATTAAAAAAAAGGGTTATGATGTGACTATTTTTCAATGTAAAGCTTTTGAGTTATGGCCCTTGATTTAAGAAAAAGCCATCAATTGTAGTCACATTAGATGCAGTTTTTATTCGATCTAAATGAATCTTGGAAATATGTATGTATAGTATGTATAGTCCAGTGATTCCTTGGAATTTGGGGGTAAACGCCGACATCGGGCTTCTCCTGGAAGCAGTGGCACAGGCATAGAATTTGTTTCTACCTTGACGAGGATTCGAAACCACGGCACCCAATCTCCTAGCAGGGCTAGACGTTGAGATGAACTGCAAACTGGCGAGAGTCAAGCATAGTTTTCGAGGGAACTGTTATAAATTGATATTAATTATTAAAAAAAGGGTTTTGATGTGACTATTTTTCAATGTAAAGCTTTTGAGTTATGGCCCTTGATTAAGAAAAGCTATCAATTGTAGTCACATTAGATGCAGTTTTTATTCGATCTAAATGAATCTTGGAAATATGTAAATAATTGGTGAGATTTTGGTTGGGTTTGAAATTTATAAAAATTTTCGATGAATCGCTTTTTTGAGTTATTGTTCTTGACTAGTAGGGCATAGTTTTGTAAGGAACTGTCCATGGATAATAAATGTTAATAATCTGTTTATGGATGTGACAATCTTTTGTTGAACTATGTTTTAAGTTATTGTCCTTGACTTATGAAAACGCGTCGAAATCTGTTTGTTCACATTATAGAGACTGGACTTTTTTTTCCGATTGTGATGATTTATTTTGATGAGTTCTTACGGAATTTCGATTTTGAAGATTTCTCGATGTTTAGATCTTGAGTTATTGCCCTTGATTTGATTAAAAGGCAACTAATTGTAGCCACATTAGAGACTTCAGTTTGTATCAGATCCGATGAATCTTAATAGGCACATGCGTGTAGAGATTGATGAGGTATTTGTCAGGTTTAAAATTGATTGATTTTTGCTATGAACGGTTTCTTAGACTAAAGTGGCGAATTTTCTCATTCTAATGATCTTCAAAAGTAATGATTTGTTCAATAAAGTACGTCCATGAATTGAACATTCTTTACTGTTTTGGAAATGAAAATATTGTTAGATTTGTTCGTATAGTTTTCATAAATTTGAGCAAAATATGCAATAGACCTTTCAGCGAAATATTATAGATTACTTAATAAAATTGTTAGTCCAGTGATTCCTTGGAATTTGAGGGTGAACGCCGACACCGGGCTTCTCGCGGAAGCAGTTGCACAGGCATCAGAATTTGTTTCTACCTTGACGAGGATTCGAAACCACGGCACCCAATCTCCTAGCAGGACTAGACGTTGAGATAAACTGCAAACTGGCGAGAGTCAAGCATAGTTTTCGAGGGAACTGTTATAAATTGATATTAATAATTTTAAAAAAAGGGTTTTGATGTGACTAATTTTCAATGTAAAGCTTTTGAGTTATGGCCCTTGATTTAAGTAAAATCTATCAATTGTAGTCACATTAGATGCAGTTTTTATTCAATCTAAATGAATCTTGGAAATATGTATGTATAGTCAAGTGATTCCTTGGAATTTGAGGGTGAACGCCGACACCGGGCTTCTCGCGGAAGCAGTTGCACAGGCATCAGAATTTGTTTCTACCTTGACGAGGATTCGAAACCACGGCACCCAATCTCCTAGCAGGACTAGACGTTGAGATAAACTGCAAACTGGCGAGAGTCAAGCATAGTTTTCGAGGGAATTGTTATAAATTGATATTAATAATTTTAAAAAAGGGTTTTGATGTGACTATTTTTCAATGTAAAGCTTTTGAGTTATGGCCCTTGATTTAAGAAAAGGCTATCAATTGTAGTCACATAAGATGCGGTTTTTATTCGATCTAAATGAATCTGATATGTAAATAATTGATGAGTTTTTTGTTGGATTTGAAATTTATAAAATTTTTCGATGAATTGTTTTTGAGTTATTGTTCTTGACTTGTAGGGCATAGTTTTGTAAGGAACTGTCCATGGATAATAAATGTTAATAATCTGTTTATGGATGTGACAATCTTTTGATGAACTATGTTTTAAGTTATTGTCCTTGACTTATGAAAAACGCGTCGAAATCTGTTTGTGAACATTATAGAAACTCGACTTTTTTTCCGATTGTAATGATTTATATTGATGAGATCTTAGGGAATTTCGATTTTGAAGATTTCTCGATGTTTAGATCTTGAGTTATTGCCCTTGATTTAAATAAAAGGCAACTAATTGTAGCCACATTAGAGACTTCAGTTTGTATCAGATCCGATGAATCTTAATAGGCACATGCGTGTAGAGATTGATGAGGTATTTGTCAGGTTTAAAATTGATTGATTTTTGCTATGAACGGTTTCTTAGACTAAAGTGGCGAATGTTCTCATTCTAATGATCTTCAAAAGTAATTATTTGCTCAATAAAGTACGTCCATGAATTGAACTTTCTTTACTGTTTTGGAAATGAAAATATTGTTAGATTTGTTCGTTTAGTTTTCATAAATTTGAGCAAAATATGCAATAGACCTTTCAGCGAAATATTATAGATTACTTAATAAAATTGTTAGTCCATTGATTCCTTGGAATTTGAGGGTGAACGCCGACACCGGGCTCCTCGCGGAAGCAGTTGCATAGGCATCAGAATTTGTTTCTACCTTGACGAGGATTCGAAACCACGGCACCCAATCTCCTAGCAGGACTAGACGTTGAGATAAACTGCAAACTGGCGAGAGTCAAGCATAGTTTTCGAGGGAACTGTTATAATTGATATTAATTATTAAAAAAAAGGTTTTGATGTGACTATTTTTCAATGTAAAGCTTTTGAGTTATTGCCACATTCGATGCAGTTTTTATTCGATTTAAACGAATCTTGGAAATATGTAAATAATTGATGAGATTTTGGTTGGCTTTGAAATTTATAAAAATTGTCGATGAATCGTTTTTGAGTTATTGTTCTTGACTAGTAGGGCATAGTTTTGTAAGAAACTGTCCATGGATAATAAATGTTAATAATCTGTTTATGAATGTGACGATCTTTTGATGAACTAATTTTTAGTTGTTGCGTCCAAATTTGTTTGTGAACGGGAGTTATGCTTTATATAGACAAGTTCGATTTTGACGACTTCTCGATGTATAGGTTTTGAGTTTTTGATTTGACGTATCAAACTGTAGCCACTTGATTGATTTGAATAAGTATATAAAAAGGTCAAGAGTTCAGTCATAAAGTCTCCGAAACACTTATGACTCAAAGTACTTAATTGAAAAGAATATTACTACACTTTAATTGACAAGCAAATAAATGCTATAGCAAATACAGAAAAATATAGCCTGCATAATTAAATATACATACATTCGAGTTACATTATGGAAAAACATATATAGTATAGCTTCTCCTAATAGGAGAATAATATATGAAATATATACACGGTATACAATAAACGCAAATTTGGTAAGACAAGCTGAAAAAGTATCTTAGGTATCTTAGTATATCTACCAGTCTCAACACGCAGCTGTAGGTTACCACAACGAAATTTACAAATGGTACTATGGAATTTCTTTGTAATATTTTCATCAAGGTATGGTTCGTATTAAAAATTAATTTCCTAATTACTAAAAAATCTCAATTTGCTTCATTCAACAAAGGACGACCTTCATCCCTGAACATATTGATCATAAATACGTGTTTTTGAAACACTTAAAATAAACAGAACCTGGGTTAGTGAATACATACAAAAAAACGATCAGCATTTTCACGTTGTATAACCAATTATATTTACCACTAAGGGCGTCGCTACATAAAGCTTCATATACAACGCGAAGTAGGGGATTATTAGACAGGGCTATCCTTTGCCAATATTTCAGAATACGTCATTTTCGAATAACAATACCATACTTCTGAATCTCACGATATTATTAGATGTTTTGTACATGGATTGAATTATTTTAACCATTCTATTACTTACACCGAAAACAAACAGTTTGGTCAGGAGAAGATCCTTATTATCAAGAGAACGGCTAATTACACATTGGAGAATTAAAATAGCATCGATTGTATGAGTGATCATATCGAAACCTAAATTGGCTTTCATCAAATTTATGGTTGGATTCAGAACATTTCAAAAGTCTTCATTTTAGAATAGTAGAAAACAAATTTAGCGATTATGTCCATAACTGATATCCCCCTGTAGTTATCAGTAATTTTCAATTTTCGTAATCTTGGTCTGGTCATTGTTAATAAAGTAAGGAATTATTAGGCTACTGTTGCAATGAATATTTTCTGAGTATTAAAAAGAAGCCTGACACATAACAGATTCATGTTTTTATTATTGAATCTTATAATCAAACAAATCTGCCGAGAAGGCGTATGTTTATCTTGTCTGCTAAGATATTTTTCAAAAAAAAACATTTGCTTTTGAATTTCATTCCAGGATTATTAAAAGAGAAGCAAAGGAAAATCGTAATATTTTCACCAATTTAAAACCTGTAATAATTCTTGTTTTTAAACTAATGGCCAATAAATGAAATGTCGAAAGCACCTATTATTCGATCTTCAATACATAGTGATACGTAAATATGAAAAAGTTAAAGAAGCTCGCAAACTTCAAACTGTTGGTATGATTTTTATTTTTTGAATCAAATTAATACTGATTTTATTGTTTGATTCAAAAATCTTCAGTCTATAATGAAATAACAATTTAATTGATATTAACATTTTTTTAATTATTATTTCAAGGGATAGTAGCCTAGGTCTTAAAATGAAAATTTGAAAATTTTAAACTAAAGCTCTATTCATCAGTAAATGTACCTGCTGCCATAAATATTATAAAAACATAAATAAATATAAGTAATAAGTAATTATCTAGAAAGATGCATTTGAATATGAAAAATAAGATATTGTTAGATTTGTTCGTATAGTTTTCATAAATTTGAGCAAAATATGCAATAGACCTTTCAGCGAAATATTATAGATTACTTAATAAAATTGTTAGTCCAGTGATTCCTTGGAATTTGAGGGTGAACGCCGACACCGGGCTTCTCGCGGAAGCAGTTGCATAGGCATCAGAATTTGTTTCTACCTTGACGAGGATTCGAAACCACGGCACCCAATCTCCTAGCAGGACTAGACGTTGAGATAAACTGCAAACTGGCGAGAGTCAAGCATAGTTTTCGAGGGAACTGTTATAATTGATATTAATTATTAAAAAAAAGGTTTTGATGTGACTATTTTTCAATGTAAAGCTTTTGAGTTATTGCCACATTCGATGCAGTTTTTATTCGATTTAAACGAATCTTGGAAATATGTAAATAATTGATGAGATTTTGGTTGGCTTTGAAATTTATAAAAATTGTCGATGAATCGTTTTTGAGTTATTGTTCTTGACTAGTAGGGCATAGTTTTGTAAGAAACTGCCCATGGATAATAAATGTTAATAATCTGTTTATGAATGTGACGATCTTTTGATGAACTAATTTTTAGTTGTTGCGTCCAAATTTGTTTGTGAACGGGAGTTATGCTTTATATAGACAAGTTCGATTTTGACGACTTCTCGATGTATAGGTTTTGAGTTTTTGATTTGACGTATCAAACTGTAGCCACTTGATTGATTTGAATAAGTATATAAAGAGGTCAAGAGTTCAGTCATAAAGTCTCCGAAACACTTATGACTCAAAGTACTTAATTGAAAAGAATATTACTACACTTTAATTGACAAGCAAATAAATGCTATAGCAAATACAGAAAAATATAGCCTGCATAATTAAATATACATACATTCGAGTTACATTATGGAAAAACATATATAGTATAGCTTCTCCTAATAGGAGAATAATATATGAAATATATACACGGTATACAATAAACGCAAATTTGATAAGACAAGCTGAAAAAGTATCTTAGGTATCTTAGTATATCTACCAGTCTCAACACGCAGCTGTAGGTTACCACAACGAAATTTACAAATGGTACTATGGAATTTCTTTGTAATATTTTCATCAAGGTATGGTTCGTATTAAAAATTAATTTCCTAATTACTAAAAAATATCAACTTGCTTCATTCAACAAAGGACGACCTTCATCCCTGAACATATTGATCATAAATACGTGTTTTTGAAACACTTAAAATAAACAGAACCTGGGTTAGTGAATACATACAAAAAAACGATCAGCATTTTCACGTTGTATAACCAATTATATTTACCACTAAGGCGCTTCGCTACATAAAGCTTCATATACAACGCGAAGTAGGGGATTATTAGACAGGGCTATCCTTTGCCATCGGGATACTTTCCTACATAATGTCTGTTTCCGGCGTATTAAAGAAATGCGGAAAATAGCCTTTCTTCATTTCCGATAGCCCAAATGTCGCCGGCATGTTTCGGAGTGGCATTGGTAAAAAGTTTAATGAATCGACAAATTTAACACACCCCATCGAAATGGACATGACTTTTCCTCCCGTCATAACCACTTGAGGAGCTGCCACGGCGTGTTTGTGAATGGCTTGCATAATGAGAATACCATCGTAACCCTTGAAATTATGGGCCACGCAGATCACTTGCGATGACTTCTTTACAGTTGCATTAGCGCTACCTCCCTCCACCATGCGTTGGCCTGCCAGACGTACAAACCACTGACCGACTTGGTCTAACGTATCGGTCTAACGACCTCTTTCTGTTTGTTAAAATAAGAATCGCAGTATTGACAGCTTTTGTTGTCATGGATACAGAAATGGCAGCATAGTTGTAAAACACACAAGTTGGGCAGATGTTCTCCCGAATCTTGTTGACATTCAAAGTCAAAGAAGACAAATCGTGTCAAGTCTTTTATTTGCAGTGCGGTTATTTGATCTTCTTTATTTCCGCGAATGTCAATCGGGCATTTTACATTCTGTATGTAACACCAGCGATCGGCTTTGGTGTGAAAAACTTGACAGATTTTGCACTGGTATTCTCCACAGACGTGCTGGTCTAATGTTCGATGCAATTTGACCGCGTCCCATTCCTTCCCGCATTTCAAACACCGCTTCCATCGCTCGCATACGGTAACGATCGTATAGGGATCTTTGTGACGGTCGCAAGAGGCTTGGTTGTGAAACAGACGATGACAATCGGGACATTCTCGATTAAGATCTCCGGTAAATGCTGGTCCAGACTTTTGACATTTTTGGCACATCACGTGACACTTGTGTGCCCTGGGTTTCTCGTATCCTACTTGGCAGGTCTCGCAGAAATACGACCGTTCTACGAAAGCGTTCATTTTCGATATGACGTCGAAATGCCTCGAATGATGGAACAAATTCAAATGTTTTGGCGTTCCTTCCACGTACTTGTGAGACCTGTAAGCCGCCTTTCCGAAAAGTTGCTCGGAATAAATATTCAGTTGGTAGCCTTCTTTGCCTAAGGCTTTGCCATACAAGTCCCAATCTTCTTTGCCTCGACATGCCTCGATCCGACCGCCACATTTTTCAATTAAACGATGTGTCTTCTTTGTTTGGAAACTATTGGGTCCAGTCCATCTCAATTTTTCGAGTCCTGCTTCCCATTCCTTTGTGTTTTCTTTTGTGACATAATGTTTGGCCACGACGATGGCACGCTGAAAACACAAGTCGTCTTTATTCTTGATGGTTATTAGGCAGCGTTTCCTCTTCAAATATTCGCCAAAATCGCCCACGTTGCTTTTCCGAACTTGCTCTCCCGCAGACCCCATGCCCTCGGGGGGATATACGTGACACACCTCTAAGCTCATTCGTTCATCGAGACGAAATTGGTCGTTGGATTGAAGAATGTTGGCCACTTTATTTAACAGCTGCAAAGCAGAAACGTCTTTGTATTGTTGAAAGGGTATAAAGGCCGGTGTTTTTAATCCTGGATGGTGAACTGCAAAACGTAGATAGTCCGTGGGGCTGCATTCTACCCTGTTTGCTATTTCTCTTATCAATTTCTCAAAAGTTAAAAATAATTGTCTCGGCACATCTACGGGTGCGATTCTGGACCAGTCTTGATGAAAATCTACTGTCACATACACATTTTCCGTTCTAAAAAGTCTACTGCGCGATCTCCTACCAATCGATAAGGTGTACAGCTCTTCCATTGTTCTCTGCTTTCGGAGACTTGCAGACTGGATCTTTTTTAACAAATTCAACCTTATATCCGTTAAACGTGTCACGTGATTTCGGGACGTTTCAGTCGGTAGAGTGGACGATGGTTTTGTCGTCTGCTTATCACGTGACACGCGACGAATAATACAATACAGCGCGCGTGCTCTAGCACCTGTCTGCCTCTCTTTCTTTGTCTCTCTCTTTTTTCTCCTTGTCGACTGCCTCTCTCTCTTTTTTTTCCTCTCTTCTTTCTCTACGTTGCACCTACGTTTTACTTACGTCGGGATTTCCAGTCATTTCTATTTTTAAATACTTACGGAATCCCCATTTCTATTTTTAAATACTTACGGAATACCCCATTTCTATTTTTAGATCTGAACGTTACAACTACATATTGGGGTTTTCCCACGTCTATTTTTATATTATGACGTAGACAGTCACGTGATACCTCTCAGCCAATCAACGTCTTTTTTACCTGTACTACCAGCCCTACTACTGCAAGCCTGTTTCTAATCATTTCAATCTTGACGACCATTCACTTGACGATCTCACCCTAACCCCAATTGAGCGCATAGAAATTTGCCAAACTACCAAATTCCGTCAATCTAGAGAAGCCCATTGGATTTAGACATAAAATACAGCAAGACCCCATAGGACTTTATATTCACCATGGTGCGAGCATAACACCCTTGTCGTCCCCTTCAATAAAACCAGTAATAAAGCAAGCAAGATAGTTCATGCCCATTATAATCGTCTTCAAGGGAAATTTCCCCATGTCTATAAGCAGAAAATGATAGTGGCTATTCCAAAAATCAGAACTTAAATGACATCCTTTTTCATAGCAAACTTGGGTGAGTTATTATTTTTTCTAATTTCAGATCAGAACAGAAGAAAACCATCCAACAGGCTAGATCCCCATTTCTCAATAAAATATTTGTTCCACCCTAGGCCTGTACAACTAGGAGATTCAATCCCTCCCTTCCCCGATATCCAATTGTTTTTTTACTTATAAAAATACATCTTTTATGCATATCATAAAGGTTTTTAATCTTTATTCTAAAAAAGTTAATATTTCGCCATTTCGAATGCTTTCAGGTTTGCAAACTAGGCGATCGAACAATTTTGAAGAGCCTTTGTAAGTCAACATAGTAAGAAATCATCTATAAAAAAAGAAAAGCGCCATATTTTGAGTTATGAGTTATGAAACAAAAGGCAACAAGTGAAGAAAAATGACATTAAGCGTGATTTTGACAGCAAGTATATAGGCATCATCCTCAATACTCAACTGTACCCTTTTCTGCAAAAATTCCAATATGAAGTGTTACTTCCAGATCAGTCAAGAATAAACCTCCGTTTTTTTTTTAATTAGTGCCTTCTCAAGACTGAGTTGTAACAGATTCCGTAAGAGCTTTGACGTCGATACATGACGTGGATTACGCCAACCATGTTAATACCGACTTATTTCCTTTTGGATGGGCAATTGAACCGAGAACCCTAAGTACCAGTAGGTCATTATGGGGCGATCTTTTATTAGTATTAGTCGCAAACAATTAAATATGATTATTAACCCTCCCCTCCCCTCGACAATCTATCCTGTAGAAAAATAACACTACGTTTGGTGAAAGTATACATATACCTACAGTTAAAAAAAGAACAGAAAAATAAAATAGTTTTTATTCTCACTAAACTGGATTTCCAACTGGGAGAATCTGAGACTACGACTAAGAATTCATACTTTATATCATATTAAGCTTTCTGGTAATAACTTTATTTGTTTTAGATCCGAGCGGTATTCAATTAGAGGCCACAGAATAACAAATGAATACTTTTTTAAATTAATTATTTCAGAATATCTAGTGAATATTTCGAAAACAACAGCCTGTTGTATGAAATAAACCATGGTAATGTTAATGATGTGCCACATAATTCTGGCTGTTTAAACCCTTATAACACATAATTTAAGACAGAATTCAATGTATTTGAACGTTTTCCGAATTTTAAATTTGATTTCGGGGAAGGGAGGGATTGAATCTCCCAAATGTACAGGCCTAGGGTGGAACAAATATCTTATTGAGAAATTGGGATCTGGATCTGTTGGATGATTTTCTTCTCTTCTGATCTGAAATTAGAAAAAATAAAATAACTCGCCCGATGGGCGAGTAGTATAGTACCTGTTAAGTACAGATTATTTTTAGTTTGCTATGAACAAGGTTGTCATTTAAGTTCTGATTTTTTGAATATGCCACTATCATTTTCTGTTTATAGACATGAGGAAATTTCTCTTGAAGACTCTTATAATGGGTTTGAACTATCTTACTTGCTTTATTACTGGTTGTATTAAATGGAACTACAAAGGGTGCTATGCCTACACTGTGGTGAATATTAAGTCCTATGGGTCTTGCTGTATTCAATGTCTCAATCCAATGGGCTTCTCTAGATTGACGGAATTTGGTAGTTTCATCTTCGGGCAAGTCGATTTCTATGCGCTCAATTGGGGTTAGGGTGAGCTCGTCAAGTGAATGGTCGTCAAGATTGAAATGGTTAGAAACAGGCTTGTCTTTTTTTAATTTAATATCTGATCTGTGAGCATTAAAACGAGTGCGTAATTTGTTCTTTGTTTCCCCGATATATTGTTTGGGACATTTTTTACATGAAATTAAGTATATTACATTCGAGTTTTCACATGTTAGGTGCTCTTGGATCGGGTATCTTTTATTCGTAGAGTTACTTTGAAAATAATGCGTTTCTGATATAAAGGGACATGTTTTGCATCTGGTTGACATACATGGGGCACTCCTTAAACCTGGAGGCCCTTCGGCATAAAGTCTATTTTTAGCTGCTAACTGTGCTAATGTGGAATTTTTTATGTTTCGTAAAAATCGTTTAGAGTATCCACGCTCTTTCAGTTTTGAGAAAACAATCGTACAGGCTTGGTTGAAATCAGAAGGCCTTGTGCAAATTCGGTGAAATCGTAAAACTTGTGACTTAATAATTCCAGAAAATGTATGTTTTGGATGAAATGAGCTCTTATGCAAAAGTTGATGAGTGTCGGTTTCTTTGAAATATACTTTAATATCTAATTTATTAGTCTCCGCTATGGAATCACCTTTAAAAACAGTAGTATCGAGAAAATCTATGCTTTTGTGACTGACACTGGCTGTTAGTTTGATGGACGGGTGGTGGTTGTTGAGGATTTCAAAAAATTGCCAAAATTGTTCTATGGAGTAAGTCCAAACCATGAAAATGTCATCTAAGAAGCGTCCATAGAAAAGTGGGTCAAATGGACAAAGGGGTAATACATCACGTTCCCACTCTGCCATGAAAAGGTTTGCGTATGAAGGGGCGAATCGTTTGCCCATAGCTGTACCTGAGGTTTGTAGATATGTTTTACCATTAAATGTGAAATCATTGCGACTAAGACAAATCTCTAAAAGCTGTAAAATTGCATCGTCGGGTCTCTCTGGATCTGGGTTTCTATCAAAAGCTTTGCGAACTGCCATTAGGCCAGTAGTGTTGTCGATATTGGTGTACATAGAAGTTACGTCTATTGAAATTAGAATAGCATTTGAAGGGACTTGAAGGTTTTTTATTTTATTGACAAAGTCAGTTGTGTCCTTAAGGTAGGCTCGATGTTGACATGCTAGTGGTAGTAAGAAATGATCGATGTATTCTGACACTGCATAAGACTCACTACCACAGTCAGAGATAATCGGGCGGCCTTTAGGGATTCTATTAGGCATGAACCAATCCTTGGTAGGATTCTTATGAATTTTCGGCAAAGTGTATAAGTGTCTCTCGCGGCAATCAGGTTTGGCAGAAAGATAGTCATATTGTTTCTGTTTTAAATGACTTGTTTTAACTAAGTCGGCAAGAATATTGTTTATCATATTAGCAGTTTCTTTAAAAATCGGCTCCGGTAAAATTGCATAGTGTTTAGGATTATTCAATTGATGCTCTGCTTCTGCAATATAATCTTCCCTATTTAATATAACGCAACATGAACCTTTGTCACTCTTTTTAATTACAATGCTATCGTCTTTTTTAAGTACATTTAATGCTTCACGTTCTACTCGCGTTAGATTAGGCTTCTCGTGTGTTATGGAAAGATTTGATATTTGGTTATTCATACTTGTAAATACGTTTAATATTTCTGGATGGATAGCGGTTTTAGGTGGTTTCCACGTGGATTTAGGAATAAACATTGTTCTAGCACCGCGTGGAGGGTGGTTTCGAAAAAAGTATGTGCAACTGAGATTCCGTTGAAATCGTTGAATAGACGGTTGAAGATAATCAAGGTTAGGTAATTTAGGAGTCGGAATAAATTTAAGTCCACGGTCTAAGATTGAATGCTGGAGGGGTGTGAGAATTTTTCGGCTTAAGTTAACGACGGTTTGGCCTAGCGGCGGCCTCTCAATATTTTTATCCCCAGTAATTAGTTTAAAGACTTACCCGGTGCTTGAAGCTGGTGTATCCAAAACAAGTATATATTGTTGGCTGTTTCCGGAGACCAATGAAGATTATCAACTGGTTCGAATTCTTCTTCGTAGGGTGACAGGATTGTTGCGTTCTCAGTGTCGGAGTTCATCA
Organism: Nipponacmea schrenckii; assembly: GCA_030562195.1. Lineage (NCBI taxonomy): Eukaryota > Metazoa > Mollusca > Gastropoda > Lottiidae > Nipponacmea > Nipponacmea schrenckii. Next base: position 782,867 of record JAUJPP010000004.1, on the reverse strand, counting down.
TCATATCGTTGAATGTCTTAAGATTCTGCTGGGCTTTCTTAGAGATTTTATTAGAGATAGGTATACAAGAAAATATGATCTTGGAGCTAGGAAAGGTTTGGTTGGCTGTGGAAATTAATTTCTGGGCTTGGTTAAATGAGGTTTTGGCTAACTGGTCACGATTGTTGAGGCCTACATGCAGAATGATCGTAGCCGGTTTATGATCATGGTCGTAAGATTCAAGGATGGACTGGATGTGGTGGATTTGGGCACCAGGATACGAGTGTATTTCGGTGTCTGGAGCTGTTTTGGTAATTCGGTTGAGGTTTGAGGACCCAATAATTAAAGTGGATTTCTGTAGAGCAGGTAGATTCCATGATGACTTGTCCTTGGTTTGGTGATAAAAGGGTTTGTTAGCGGTTATAATGGTTGTCGACGGGGTGATAGGTACTGGATTGGTAGTTGTTACAAATGTGGCATTGGGTACGGACTGAGATCTGGTTCGTGGTGGAGATGGTCTGGGCACACTTGACCTGGTTGGAGAATTCGGGGTGGTTTGTTGATCCAAAAACTTACAGAAGGAAGAAAGGTCGACCGAACTTGGGTCACGTGGTGAAGATTCAGATGGTGTAGGCGAGGAATCTGAAAGGGAAAAGAGAAGGGGGGTACCTTCTCTACGAGAACGTTTACCAAAGTCTGCTGGACTAGGGGATGGTGAACTGCGGGCTCGTTTAGGTGTCTGGTTCGACATGGTAGTGACTCTTGTTGGTGCGGGTGTTAGTGGATCAATCTCCATTTCAGTTGGTAAGGATATGGTTACTCTGGTCTTGGTTTCGTTGATCGTTTGGTAGAATTTGGCAATCACAGGTTGAGTTAGACGTTTCCCATAGGATCGACGGGCCCATGAGAGGGCATGGGAAATAATGCGGTCGATGGCTGGTTGTGATAAAGACTTGGTTCTGATGAAGGTGAGTTTCTCCTGCAGGGTTGCTTGGTAATGGTCGATCAGGGTCTGCGTTACCTTAGAGAGCCATGTCCGGTTGAGGGATCTAATATTGGCGTCAACAGCTGACGTTTTCATAGCTGGACGAATAAAACAATCCAATTCAGAGACTTTGCGCTTGAAGGTGAACGCGGGTTGACCTTGCTGTTGGAGGGTAAGGATTGCCAAATGGTGAAGACACTGCAAAACCTGGAAGAATATCTTAACAAAGGGTTCTTCCTCCTTATGAGTGGGAACTGGTTGGCGTCTGTGGGTTGGTGTGCGTTTCTGATATTGATGAGGCCGGTGGTTATTTTTGGATGGGTAGGCTGTGTTGTGGGTAGGTCGATGGTTATCTCTGGATGAATAGGCAGTGTTGTGGGTAGGTCGTTGGTGTGGTGGGATATAAATGGCTTGATTGGTTGGTGGTCGGCGATTGGTAGATGGTAGAGGTCGATGGAATACTGGGCCGTTATAGGGTTCGTGATGTTGGTTTGGATGGCGATAAGTGTTGCGATGTCTGGCTTCTTGCCAGTGGTTGTCAAAGTTGTGGAGCATAATGAAAATAAGTCTAGGTTAGAAGGGTAATGTTCAGTTGTAGTTAAATAATTGTGAAATTTTAATATGTTAGCGTAAAATGTAGGAATCAGGTATGCAAAAGAAGACGGATTGGGTGTTGGAAATAAAGAAAGATGAAAATATAAGTGAAAAATGCAAAAATATATATTAATTAAATAACACTAACAATAATGTAGAAAAGCAAAACAAAAACTATCCTACAGGTTGGTGGATTCGGTTTAAATATACTTTTGTCAATTGTTTTTTTATATTACATCGAAAGAGACAAGTTGATAAACGGTTTCCAGGAGTCGAAATTTATATGCAAACCTTTTTTTAGATTTATTATATAAAGAAAGAATTCAAAATCTAATAACAAAAGAAAAATGAAACTAGAATTGCTTACAATTATGAACGTATTTCGAGAGCCTTAAAATATTATGTAGGCTAAATTTGCAATGACCTACATCTAGACAATATATTGAATATCATTTGACCTAGTTTTCAAACTCATAAAATAATTAGGTCACATCTTCCGTAACGGTTAAAAGTGGCGAAAATATGAAAATTATCAATTTTTGCTGTATTTAAGTACACTTATCTCTGTGAATTTTTTAAGTAAGCCAAATAAAAATATACCTACCCCTAAACAATATATTGAATATACTTTGACTTAATTTTCAAGGTCATAGATTAAGTGGGTCACACATTCCGTAGCCGTTAAAGTGACCCAATTTTGAAAAAATCGAAATTTGAATAATTCGAAAAAAAAAACGAAATTTAAAAATCGGCCTCCAAGAAAAGGTAGATAATGATCCATTGTATCTCTGTGCTAAATTTCATCAAAATCGGTCTATCAGTAGTGTCTGAATTTCGGATTTAAGAATTGTAACGAAAATTCAAAATGACGGCCGATATGGCAGCTTGACCTAATTATTTAGGTCAAATCAATTACTATTGACAAGTTATTTATAAAACAGTTTTCACTTTTCACCTAGCAGTTATAGACCGGAAGTTACGTAATTACGTCATTTGAGGCTAAACCGGAAGTGGAATTTTTTTTTCACATTTTTTCAAAAATTATAATGATATCGCCTATCAACTGGTAAAGTTTCAAAATTTTACCATTTATATTAAAGGAGAAATCACGGTCTGAAATTTTTGCCGATG